>PVKU01002086.1:0-27846 GCA_004027475.1 Anoura caudifer
GCCAAGTGTTGGAAGCAACCTAGGTGCCCATCAATAAATGAATGGATCAAGAAACTATGGTACATTTACACAATGGAATTCTACACAGCAGAAAGAAAGAAGGAGCTCCTACCCTTCGCGACAGCATGGATGGAACTGGAGAGCATTATGCTAAGCGAAATAAGCCAGGAGGTGAGAGACAAATACCATATGATCTCACTTTTAACAGGAACCTAATCAAAAAAACAAACAAACAAGCATAATATAACCAAAGACACTGAAATTGAGATTTTTTTTTTAAATACAGATTCCAGCGTCAGATCCCAAGAGTTTTGGATGCAGCAGATTGAGGTAAGGCTTGGAAATCTGTCACTTTAAAATACTCTTGCAAGTGGTTCTGGTGGAAGTCAGATCATATCCTGCTTCATATTCTGAAGTACGTGGTTAAAAGCACTCAGGGCTCTATTCTTGCAGGAGCAAAAAGTGTCAGTACTGAATCAAAATTCATCCTCCACGTGTACATTACACCAGAAGTCTGCTCGTCTCAACCCTCTCGGGAAATCACATTTGGTTTGCCTTCTCACTGGCAGTAGCACCAGTGTAAAAAGCAAAATTTATATTTGGAAACCATATTTAAAACAGGTCAAAAGAGAAAGTCAGTTTTAACACAGATACATGATAAGTATTCCATAGCAGACTTACCAGGACTTCTCCTCTTTCTGTTAACAAAACTACCTGGTGAATTCTTAATTGCCAATAAACCTGTTTGATTGTTTGTTTGTTTGTTTTTTCAACATTTGGGAAAGGAGATTTTTGCATCTGACCCTCTACCTGCATGCCTTCTGAACTACAGTACAGAATTGAGACAGAGGCTACTCGGATAAGTTCTGAGCCTCAGGGAACAGCGCCATCTGCTGATTATCTGGGACGTAGCTTACATGAAAATGGTGAATTGAGTATTTGGGAAAGTCATAGATGTTAACTATACATTTCCTGGCTTTGGTACCACTGCTGCTATAACACCCTACACCCAAGTTCCTGGTGTTCTTTCAGCTCATTGTCTAAAATGAGCCAGTATTAACTGGTGGGTGTTTTTGTTACTTGAAAGTAAATACATCTCCTTGAAGATGCCTTGGCTTTCACTGGTTTGTATTTGAACATATTTTTAAGCCATAGGTAGACAACGCTGCCTATAGGTATTCATTCATGACTGGGGAAGCTCAGCACTGGAAGCACCAAGAAACAAAGTATCAGACAAAGTGCAGCACCTTTGCCCCACAGCACCTTTGATGGTTCATGGAGAGGATACTCTAGGAGGCTGGCTGCAAGGGGCTAGGGGAAATTTCATTTCCTAAACAGCTTTTTCTAGGGCCCAACAACAGGCAGTCCACAGAGTTAGTGCTACAAATATTTTGAAGTTCCCCGTATGTGCCATTTCCTGCTAGAACAGGTCTAACAGGGAAAAGCTGACACCAGGGAAGCCCAATTTTGGTTAAGTCCTTTAAGGAATGAGGTGCTATTTTTCCCATTGGTAGTTTATTTATGTGTTTGTTTTAATGTTAGGGCCTATTTCTTAAAATATTCTACCTAGGATCAGGAAAGGGAAATGTTAAAAAGAAATGCCGTGTGTGTGTGTGTGTGTGTGTGTGTGTGTGTGTGTTCTAAACCAAGCCTTTGAAAGATAAACATTCGATGTAGGGAAATGTTGAAAGTAAGAAAGTTATAAGCAGTTTTCATTACATTTTTCTAAAAATATTTGGCTTTCAAAATCAAACTCACTTAAAGTTTTCCTCCTTTTATTTTCTTTTCTTAGTCATTTCAACATATTGTAGAGGGTTTCACTGTGTCATAATAATGTTATTTTTATACAAGTTTTAATAGTGAAAATAAAGTCAGTGGACCCCATTGCCCTCCACCCAGCTGAAAGTGCATTTCTCTGCCCAATTCTTCCCACACTCATGAAAAAAACACAAGATTTAAAATTAAAGTTCAGCACTTAAGCTCTTGTGAGGTCCTGTAATGGTTGATCACTATTTTTTAAAAAATCTGTAGCATATATTACAAATATTTGCAGCACTAAGTACAGATGGGACTAATTAGAATTTTCTAATTTGATTTTACCATTTACAAAATAGAACATTTTATTTTTTGAGCTAAGTTTTTTTTTTTATTCAAAAAGTACATAACCCAATTTTCACTGCTGCAAGGACAGAAGTGGCATGGACACACTTACATGGCAACTGCATCTCTAAACTAGCACAACTTCAGACCACCTAATTCTCAAGGCTTCCACTTACAACCTTGCTAGTTTAATTAACTCATATTTAATGTCATTATAATAATGATTATTAATAATAGTGAAATGTCCTGAGAATACTGTTGGCAATGTTTTGTTACTATACATGCAACAATTCACTTAATCCTCCCAGCAGCACTGTGAGTTAGGTGCTGTTACTCCTCCTATGAGGACATAGAGAGGTTAAGTGCCTTGTGTGGGGGTGCACATATCTAGTAAATGGTGGAGCTGACAGAGACAGAGATAGATATACAAATATAGGTATACAGAGGTAGGGCTTGGACTAGATCCCTTTGTGTACCCTGAGGATACCTTCTTAAATTCTGCCCCTGAGGTGCCTCACCCATAGCATCCTATTTCTGGTCTTAAAATATCTGTCTATCTATCTGTCTATGTATCTATTCATCTATCATCTATTTATCTATACAGTCATGTATAGATAAATACATACATACATATAAGTGTGTATATGTATTTGGAGACACTGAGAGAGATAAAAAGTTGAACACAGAGAGGGAGAATAATTTGCTCCTCTCTTTGGTCTTCCTGCATGTGACCTTCTTGACTGGACTTGATTACCCATCCTGGAGGCTGGTGTTGAGATTGGGAGCTTGCACTCTAAGAATTTTCAGTTCATTAGCTAAGACACACACGTACTTACAGCTTTAAAGTGCTCAGTGCTGGAAAATGTATTCTTCAGTTGAGAACTGCAGCAAATTGTTCCATGCTGGGGTGTGGAGGAAGGAGGAAAGAGGAAAGGCTTTGTTGAAGAGGTAATAGTATTGTGGACAGTTTGGCAGGTAGAAGTGGGAGGAGGGCATTTCACTGAAATGGGAGAGCGCCATGAACGTCTGTGCGGCAGGTTAGGGAGATATGTGTAAAATGCAGAAGCCGTTTTTAATATTTTCTCCCACACTTCACCTATACCTGCCTGTCTTTATGCAATAGAGTTACCTGCAACATATTGGGGGGATGCTTTCTCTCTCCTTTCCTTTGGTGAGTGTTAATTTCAGCGTGACC
The DNA here is from genome assembly GCA_004027475.1 of Anoura caudifer. Lineage (NCBI taxonomy): Eukaryota > Metazoa > Chordata > Mammalia > Chiroptera > Phyllostomidae > Anoura > Anoura caudifer. Next base: position 3,296 of record PVKU01002086.1, read on the forward strand.
AGCAGTATAGCATAGCATGTGTCTCAGCTCTGCAGGCTGTTGGTTTCTGACTGCTGCTTTCTGGCCCCTTTAATTCAAAAGAAGATGAGAAGATGAGAAAGAAGGCAAGATTAGCTTTCTGCAGCGATCAAGAAAACAGGAGAGAATTTTAAGAAAGAGGTGGGAAGTGGAGGGCCATTAACAGTCTCAAAGGCTTCAGAAAGAACAGAAAAAAAGTGGCTGAGAAAAGTCCTTTTCTATATCAGCATTGTCCAATATGTGTGACCCACATGTAATTTTAAATTTGTTAGTAACTATAGCAAAAGAAACACATAAAGTTAAGTTTAAAAAATATATTTTATTTAACCCAATATATCAAAAATATCATTAAACATGTAATCAATATAAAATTTATATTTTACCATCTTGATTTGGTACCATCTTTGAAATCCTGCAAGTATTTTATACCCACAGCACCTCTCAATTCCAATGGACCACCGTTCAAGTGCCTGGTAGCTCCATCTGGCTCGTGGCTGCTGAATTGGATGACACAGATTTAGACAACAGTGAGGAAATGTCAGTAGAGAAGTGAGCCTAGAAGCCAGGTTCTAAGGAGTTAGGAGAGAGTAGATGGTAAGAACCTAGGAACAGAGAGTGTATGCTACTTTTTACAGACACTTAAAGGGCAAAGAATCAAGGATTTTTTTTTTTTTAATTCTTGCTCTAAGATAATTGAACTAAGGCTCTATTTCATGGGAAGGAGTCAACAAATGAAGAACCAGAACTTGAAAGCGTGGACAGGAACTTACAAAGTTAATGTTTCACACCTAGGGTGAGACCTGAGGATCCAGGACTATTACGGATTGTGTTTTTATCCTGTGTATTTGAATGGACTATAACTTAACAAGGGTCATGCTTGGCTACAATGCAGGCTTTAATTGGCTCTTGTCCTCAACAGGCTTGCTGCCCACAGAAGTCAACTAAATGCCTTTCTAGAGGCATTAGGGTTTGCAACTCTTAAGGGCAAGTTTAACTTGACAAAAAGAGAGATTCCTTTTTTTATGAGGATAGAAGAGAATTGGTTGTGAGTGTATAGGTATTATTCTGAAAACCCAGTGTTTTAGTAGATATCTCCTGTTTAAGTCCTAGATCCATTCATCATGCATTAATCTGCTTACACTTCATCAACATATTTATTTTCTACTAATTTTTTTTGAAATTTACGGTTGATGCAATAATTCCATGCTTCTTTAATTTATAAACAAACTTTCATTGACGCCCCTCACTCCCATTCTTTCTTCCCCTTTTTCATGATTAGAGCCAAATTAAGTCAAATTTAAAATGGGTAAATTGATTAATGGCATCTTTCCATCTTGCTTTATGCACCCTCTGTACTCCATGTTGACATCCTCTTTTGACCTTGCCTGAGACCAATGTCATCTAAGCATGATGGTTAACCACCACTATCAACAACAATATTTCTATTCTAAAGTCCACTACTTATTAGGAGAAAAATCATAGAGGAAATTGATATAAATGTATCAATGATTTTGATGTCCTTAACTTTTTCAGAAGCACTGGCATTATAAAAAGAGAAGGTCCAACAAACAGATCTCTATTTGTTGAAAAATAAAGCAAATGACAATATATTTTTCTCTAACACATATAAAGAATTTCAGACATAAAGCTAAGTTGAATTAATTTTATAGTAAACACTCGTATGCCTACCATGCAGGTCTTACTAATATCCTTTCATTGTATCCATTTATTGCTTTCTTGAGTATCCATTTATCTAGCTCTTTACCCTTCCATTAATTCATATTATTTGCACATTTCAAAGTCAATGGCTTTATGCAGATATCAGGATACTTTCTTGTAAACACTTTAGCAATCTTTCAATATTTCTTTTGAGATAAAATTCACATGCAATGAGTTGGAATGGAGACATAAGTGCATTTTTCTGAATTTTAATAAATGCAAACAACCGTGTATCCCAAACTTCTATATGACAGAGAACATTATTATCCCAAGAAGTTTTCTGCAGCAATTGCCTTTCTGATTTTTTTAACTGTAGAAATATCCCAGAATTTCATATAAATGAGGCTTTTTTCACTCAACATAAGGTTTTTGAGATTTAGACAGTATCATATATTTTAGACAGAGGTGCCTTCCACTCTGCCTGTGATGGTACTCTTACTTTGCAATCTGCTTGATTGTCACTAATAAATCAAGTTTGTTTTTAAATTCTAAATGTTATTGTTCTTATTTTGAATTCTATGGGGCTTGCATAACATCAGGATGCTCACATGTTATAAAGAACATTTTTTATTCTATATCATTTAGTTAGTAGTATTTATTTTTCCCTTTTGGATAACTCCTTTTAGCATACATAAGGAAGACATGGAAAGTGACTGGGAAAGCATGTGTACATGTGATAAAATGATTATCTGATCATGTGAGCTTGCCGAGGCTGGAAGCATTAGGGTTGGATGATGGTCTGGTTTCCTCACGGGCAGAGCAGCAGCATACACCTTCTCAAAACCAGATAAGTTGTCAGCTGTGTTTGGTCAGAATTGGTCAAGGTCTTGAAGAAGGTGATCGATGCTGCCAACCTTCTACGCAGCCACTCCTCCTTGCTGAGAGATGGCATTTGTCAGGGAAGTGTCAGGGGAGTAGATGACTCAATCAGCATCATGTGATTCAGGGCTGCCCTCAATTGCAAGAGAGTACGTGGGACATCATAGCCCAACCAATGTCTTCATGATGCTCTACCACTCAAAGCCTCCGGGTATATGTGTCAGCCCATCATAGCAAGAAAAGCAAGTCTCTCCAGATTTAATGAGGAAAAATCTGCAGTAAGCAACTATTGCAAAATTTAACCTGTGATCTTGAGAAGTGAAAATAAAAAGAATCTGCAAGAATATTTCAGGAGACTTAGCCTGATCTTTTCTTGAGTATCCTGTTTTCCATTTTATCTAATTGTCATAGATCAAAGAGTATACTTTACAAAAAGGATTTAGGGATATATTCTAAATGTTACATATATAGATATGTTTATGTATTTTTTATAGTTTACTGGCACAGAATCAAAGATTATCATAAGAATATCTGTCCTTTGGGGTAAGAGCAGGTGTCCTTGTTTTCTTTCTGGATCTCCTCTGTGCAGATCAGAGTGGGTATTACTAGGGTGAAATCATGGCTTTGTTAATCATACCTTAACATTAGGATTGGCCATGCCTCGGTGAGTGGCTGTAATGGATGAATATTATTCTTAAAGCATAAACCTCAGACTTGTGGGTATTTTATTCTCCATGTTTTGAAAAATACCAGAAAGGAAAGATTTAACTCACTAGAGTTATTTTGAGAGAATCAATTTCCATAAATACATTTAATTGCTCACTCATAAATTTATACTTCCCTTTCCCTTACTGCGTAATTGGTTTCCTGCATTCGGTTTAACTCCATGTTCCATGTTTTCTTAAGAGTTTTATTCTTGATATTTGTCTGGTCAAGACATTCTTGTGCTAAAAGACCTGGCAGCTTTTCATTGCCTGAAGGATTAAGTCCATAACTCTTAACATGGCATTCAAGGCTTTTCAGAAACTGGTCCCAAATGGTTTTCTAACTTGACCTCCCCACTGGGCATTCCTTTGCAGTTTGCTTCCACTTCCTTCCCAGTTCCCACAATTTCTGTGTTATTTGTTGTTTCCCTATGTGCGAGAGATTTTTTTTTCAAGTACAATTTTATGTCATACAGTTAGATGACTATGTGTCTGCCCACTGGTGTTACTGGTGGCTTCTGTGTCAGAAGATAATTGATGGTCTGCTCACTTGTTTATTAGGATTTTTAAATATTGTAGTAAAATATACATAACATAAAATTTATCATCTGAATCATTTTTAAGTATACAGATAGGTGACGTTAAGTACATTCACATTGTTGTACAACCAGCACCAATATCCATCTCCAGAATTTAGCATCAACCTAAACTGAAACTCAGTACCCATTAAACATGACTCCCTGTTCTCCTGTACTGTCTGTCACCAGTCTGTGGTAGCCACTATTTACTTTCTGTCTCTGTGATTTTTGACTACCCAAAATAGAATAAGTGGAATCATCTAATAGTTGCCCTTCTGTGTCTAGCTGAGTTTCATCCATATTGTAGCCTGTATCAGGATTTTCTTCCTTGTTAAGGTTCAGTAATATCCCATTGTGTGTGTGTGTGTGTGTGTGTGTGTGTGTGTGTGTGTGTGTGTGTGTATCACATTTTGTTTACCCTTTCATCCATTGGTAGACATTAAGATAGATACCACTTTGGGACTATTACGAACAAGGCTGCTGTAAACACTGTTATTTGGTTTAGTACCCGCTATCTGTGTATACCCAGAAATGGAATTGCTGGGTCAAATGGTACTTTTCTGTTTAATTTTTTGAAAAACTGCCATATTGTTTCTACAGTGGCTGTATGATTTCACATTCCTACCAACAATGCACAAAGGTACCAATTTTTTCATATCCATGTCAACAATTATTTTCTGCTTTTGCATAGGTTTCAATTTTGTTATTTATAAGAGCCTTGCTGTGGCTATGAAATGGTGTCTCATTATGATTTTGATCTTCATTCCCAAATGGTTAGTGATGTTGAGCATTTTTTCGTGTGTGTATTGACCATATTCATATTTTCTTTGGGGAAATATCTATTAAGTCTTTTGCCCATTTTTTCCAATTGGCTGTTTACATTTTTGTTGTTAAGTAGTAAGAGTTTAAGCATTAATCCCTCATCAGGTAAGTGATTTGCAAGTATTTTCTCCCATTCTGTGATTTGCCTTGTTAATCTGTCGATGCAAAAAAAGGTTTTACATTTTGAGAAAGTCCAATTTATCTATTTTTTTCTTTTGTGGTCTGTGCTTTGGTGTTCTATCCAAGAAATCATTGCCACATTCTTTTTCATGAAGCTTTTTCTCTATTTTTCTTCTAAAGGTTTTAGTTTTAGATCTTTTAGATCTTTGATCCATTTTAAGTTAATTTTTGTATATGGTTATCAGGTAAGGGTTCAGCTTTATTCTTTTGCATATGGACATCGTTTTTCTAGTACCACTATTGAAAAGATGGTCCTTTCTCCTTTAAAGGGTCTTGGCACCCTCATTCAGAATTTTATTTGATCATATATGCAAGGGTTTATTTCTGGGCTCTCTATTCTATTCCATCAATCTGTGTGTTTGTCCTTATGTATGCATCATTATTGTACCTTTACAGTACATTTTAAAATCAAGAAGTGTGACTACTCAACATTTCCACCTCTTTTACAAGGTTGTTTTAGCTATTCACATAATCCCTTGAGATTCCATATGAATTTTAGCATGGATTTTCCTCTTTCTGCTCAAAAATATTATTGGACTTTAGATAAGGATTGAAATGAATCTCCAGATTACTTGTGTAGTATTGACATTCTAACAACATTGTCTCCTAATCCATGAACACAGGATGTGTTTTCACTTATTTATCTCTTCTTTAATTTTTTTAACAACATCTTGTAGTTTTCTGTACATGTGTTTTACCTCCATGATAAGGTAATTCCTATTTTATTCTTTTTCCATAATGTAAATTAATTGACTTCTTAATTTCCTCTTCAAATTGTTCATTTTGATATATATATATATATAAATGCTACTTTTTGTTTGTTGGGTTTGTGTCCTGCTACCTTGCTGAACTTTTTTGTTATAACAGATTTTGGGGGGACTCTGTAGTGTTTCTTACATAGAATGTCATATCATCAGTGAGGAGAAATAATTTTACTTCTTATTTTCCAATTTGGATGTTTTTTGTTTCTTTCCTTGTCTCATTGTTCTGGCTAGTACTTCCAGTACTATGTTAACTAGACATGATGAAAGTGGGCATCCATGTTTTCTTTCTTCTTATGTTAGAGGAAAATTTTCAGTCCTTCAACATTGAGTATGAAGTTAGGTGCTTTTGTATATAACCTTTATTATGTTGAGGTAGTTTTCTTCTATTCCTAGTTGTTGAGCTTTCTTTTTTTAATCATGAAGAAGTTTTTGAATTCTGTCAGTTGCTTCTTCTGTATCTATTGAGATGATCTTATGGCTCTTTTCATTCATCCTGTTAATGTGGTGTATTGCATTGATTCAGTTTTATATATTGAATCATCCTTATAATCAAGGAGTAAACTTCACACGGCCACAGTATATAATCACTTTAATATGGTGATACATTCATTCTTCTACTATTTTGATGAGGATTTTTACAGTGATGTTTTTAACATATATTGGTGTATAGTTTTCTTTCTTTGTAGTGGCTGTGGCTGTGGTATCAGGGTAATACTGGCCTCATATAATGAGTCAGGAAGTATTTCCTCCTATTCAGCTTTTTGGAAGCATTCAAAAGCATTTGTTAGTTCTTTCCCCCACCAACTCCCAATTTACTTATTTATTTTTAATTGAATTTATTAGGGAGACATTGGTTCACAAAACCATATAGGTTTCAAATATACAGCTCAATAACATATTACCTGCATAGTGCATTGTGTACCTACTGTCCCAGACAAAGTCTCTTTCTGTCCCCATTTTCCTCTCCTTTGCCCATTTCTACCCAGCTCACACTTCTCTTTCCCTCAGGCTGTTACTACACTATTGTCTGTGTCTATACATGTTTGGTAGAATTCACCAGTGAAGCCATCATATCTAGGGCTTTCTGTTGTCATTGTTGAGTGGTTCTTGATTACTAATTCAATTTCCTTAATAGTTATGGGCCTGTTCAGATCTTCTATTTCTTTGTGACTCAATCTTGGCATGTTTCTAGGACTTGATCCATTTCAACTAGGTTACCCAATTCATGGGCACACAATTTCCATAGTACTTTCTTATTCTCCTTTTTTTCTGTAGATTTTGTAGTACTATTCCCACTTCCGATTTGTTAGTATTTGAGAGTTAACATGACACCTTATAAAAATATCTGGCTAGATAGAATATTGGAAGGGACAAGAAAGGGAAAAAAGGAGACTAGAATACATTTTGCCCTAAAGATTTGTCTGAAAAACTTAGTGACAGGCATCCCTAAAGTCTGTATCCAGGTATATGTCCCCAAATGCTATACATGGATCAAATGCCAATGTTGTTTATGATCTGTGTATCACTGTGGTCACCTTTTCAATTGAAATACTGTGAATACCTAGTACTGTTTCCTTAAGTATTTTGGAGCTAAAGCAATTGGCCAAGACAATCAATGTGGAGCCCTAGCTGACCTACTGGCCATTCCTAAAAGGGGAAAGTGAAAGGGACTTCAATTTTCCTTTCTTTTCTCCATTAAGAGTCCCATTTCTGTCTTCTGTTTGTACTTCGCAGAACACTTAGAAGACATCAGTGAAACTCCTAGTAAATACCCAGTATTTTCTGAAATCAAAAGTTTCACAACTCAACAGTCCAGGAAGTCTGATTTTATTACTTGTTTATACTTTTTTTCCCTTTTGCCTAAACCGAGACTCTCTTTCCAATTACATGCAATTTGCCTCTCACAGAATTTCAGTTTAATACTGAATTTCAAAACCCTATAGATTTAGAAGCATGCATTTTAAATGCTACAGAATGTATCTGTTTTCTTAAGTGAATATTTCATAGTATTAAAAGTCAGGCATGTAAAACAAATTGCAACACATTTACTCAAGCAACTACTTAAAGATCATACTAAATGAACTTAATAATTATGTTTTACATTTTTTTTTTTAATGAGCAACGAGGAATGTGCCTGAATAGTTCAATTTATTGGAAACTTTTCCAGGAAAACTTCCTACCAGCTTCTCCCAGTAGAGAACAGTTTTTTAAAAAAGGATCTAAATTTAGTTCTCTCCACCTCTATTTTTTATTTTTTAGTTCTTTCAGGTGGTGGAGGGTCTGAGGGTCATTTGGCACTAATTATTTTTAGTTCCTCCTCACATAACACCTGAGGAGGACATTCTATTTATGGGAACCAAGTGACTTAGAAATATTTCCAAGCTCCTCAGCAGAGGTCAGTACACACATTAGCTGGGGGCAAAAGAAATATTCAAGCCCAGGCAACCCTTTTGAATTCACAGCTGGGATTCATGCAGTTCCACACTGTTGGTCTGGTCCCCTTGGTTACCCTTTACCTTACTCATAATGCCCACGAAGCAAGTCAGGACCCATCTCATTTCCATGTATCAACACATGTTTGTGGAGGATCAGCTGTTCCCATGGCACCTGGGATCAGGGATTTGTGTTGGAATGCATGGTGCTTCCCGGACGCTGGGTTCCCAGCAACTGATCACATACAGTGTTGATTCTCTACACCTACTGGGCCTTTCTGGGATTTCGTGGTGCTGCCTTATCAGTTTTACACTCTGGGTTCTACCTCCCTATTATAAGCCACAGGGATTAGAGTATTCCTCCCCTGAGACCTGACCATATTGTGCTCTGCTTTTTTCCCCTTTTAGGGTAATTTTTAAAGAAGCACTAGTTATCACTTCTCCTCATTCTAAATCCACACAATAAACCTTTCAGAATTGGGTTATTTCCACTGGAGAAAATATAGAACTTTATCTTGGTGGAAAAGATATACCACATGTTTTTCATACTGTTTTTCTTAGATATGTATTTCATTTCATGTAAACAAACCAAACTAGATGACTACACCACTCATGTAACAATCAAGTTGTGGGGAAAGATTTTGAATAAAAATAAAATGATGGATACAACCTCTATAAATTAAGTGACACCTAAATAATAAAGCATTTGAAATAGACATTTTATGGAAAAATTTAAAATGCTTCCCTTGAATCATAAATAATTTTATGGTAGTGTTACTTGTATGAGAAATAGTCAAACCCCCAACTTTGAAAAATATGTCTCATATGATAGCTCTTCACTTAGGTCTGAAATGTGGATTTTAAAAGAAGAATAAACAAATTAAAAATCTTAAAAAAAAATAAGGCCCAGTTATAAAAGAATTAGCTTACAAACTACTGGTAATTCAGATTCCTCATTGCTACTCTTGGTAGAATTCCCAGATTTACTAAAAAGAAACAAAAAAGACAAAAAAAAAAAAAGAAAGAAAACAAATAAACAAAAGAACCCAGAAAACTAAGATGTCAGTTAAATTTGAATTTCAGATAAACAATGAATAATTTTATAGTGTAAGTATGTCCCAAATATGGCACGGGGCATTAAAATATTGGCTATTTATCTGAAATTCAAATTTAACTGAGTGCCTTGTATTTTATCTGTCATTTTTAATCATTAGAGGGTCTAATGCAGTTGTGGGTGGGGAGAGTCCCAAATGACTGTACTTTGTATACTCTGAGCTCAGCATGGAATTCTGATGTGTGGCTTGGGAAACGCCGGACTATCATTTTAAAACAGAAAACACACACACACACACACACACACACGCACACACGCACACACGCACACACGCACAGAGACAAGATGGTGGGCCCAGATTCTGCGTTTCTGGTGATTTGTATCGCATCTGAAATAAACAGAGAAACCAAAGGCCATCTGCACTTGCCATTGGAGATCCCAGCACAGGTGAGAAAATACTCAGGCATTTTTTCAAATTATAGTCTGAGCTATAAACTGGTAAAATTATAATAATCATGATGATCATATTGTTTTGACTGCATAGCTTGAATTTCTGTTATCAAATACGGTTGGTTGTTATTGTATGTTCTTGTTACCCTTTGTGATTGATAGTGAAATGCAAATTATAAGTAAAACCCAAAATATTATAAGTGATCCATTAGCTTTTAAAAATATAATTCAGCAAAATACACAACAATAATCTAAACTGAAAATGAATCAATGCATTCACTATACATGTATTTGGTTCCTGGTATGTGGCAGTGCTGGTGGAAAATGATACATAATAGGGACCCAGCTTTAGTTAATAGTTTAGTTCCCATCAGGCATTTATGTCTCTTACTGATAAGCTGATTAACATAGAGCTTGATATTCAAAATTACAGAGGAAAAGAATACTTGGTTTCCCAGAGCTTACAACATTGAAAAAAAAAAAAAAAAACCTTTACATTTTTAAATGTAGCAGCCTCAATATAAACCTTTATGAAGGAGAACTCTTTTCATGTACTATTGGGGCTGCATGGTTTGCTGAGAAGGTGACAAAGCTGTTTGCACTCACTGGGTTTATTTAATTAAGAATTAGTTATTAATTACCACAAAGGTATTTAGCAGTGTGTTACATTTCTGTTGGTCATTGTCACATGAAATCTCTTCTGGATGATTTTTTTCTCTTAGTACCCATTGTAACTGTGTTAGGTGACATGAAATCATGCCCACCAGAAGAACTTCAGGCTCCTAAGTATAAAAAGTGCAGCTAAATAAGTTCCCAACTATTTCATGAAATCTCTTCTGACAACAGTCACCCACTATGACCTTTCTTTTACAAATGACCATGGCACTAACCCACTGGAGAGTTGATGGTTCCAAAATAATCTCTTTGTAGTGTTCAAGTCTGGTAGTCCAGTGATATTTGTAGGGGGGACAGCAGCAATCGCTGTGTCATGGACTCATTTAGAATTTTCCAGAGTGCCTCCCAAGTAGCCCCTAAGTATTTTATCACCTGATTGTCTGGCCTGGAAGTCACTTTGAAGATGACAACACCAAAGCAAGCGGTGTGCACAGTGAGCACTGTTTGCAGCACCGAGGGTGTGTTCTGCAAAACTGCCAAATCAAAAGTAAAACCTCAATGCGCCCAGATGGGTGAGGATTTAGGGGTAATTATTCTTTCTGGTTGAATGGAAAATGTCTTTCTGAAAATTAAATCTCCTACGATATGAAAGTTGCTGTGCTTAGTAGTCTAGTTTGCATCAATACAAGAAGGACTAACACAGAGCACTTGCTCTCAAGGATCAGAGAAGCCAGGTGAGGGGTGAAGACAAATGCGTATGAAAAGGTAGTCAATAGGGAGTTAATTAGGCAGCATGAAAGGTTATTTCTTGTATTCAAAGGGAAGTTATTAACAATTAGTTTCTCATTTTCTAGACTAGTCTCTTTTCCTGACCTAGTAAATACAAGATGGTGGATGGAATTGGGTCATTATTTTGATACCGTTTCTTGTAGTGCATTAGGTCAGTAACAGTAATAATATGACTGTAGCCACTTATGGAGTGTTTAATACTTTTCAGATACTGTTATAAGGGTTGTTGTTGGTTATGGGTTTTTTTTTGGGGGGGGGGTAATTTAACAATTTGATTCTCCCAACAACCAGAGAGATTAAGTAACTTCACCAAGTTTACACAGCCATCAGGTAACTGAGTGAGGCTGTCTCCAGAGCCCAGGCTGAACAGTGATTCTCTTCTGCCATCTTTGCATATCAACTCTTAGTGTCCCATGTAAAAAATTATATTCCTGAAAATGTTTACTCTTCTTTTGTCTCTTGGTGCTACATAATTCAAAGGAAAAACATCTGCTTAATGCAATGATTTTCAACCTTTTTTATCTTGTGGCACACATAAACTAATTATTAAAATTCTGCAGCATACCAAAATATACTTTTTGCTGATCTGACAAAAATAAGTATAATTTTGATTCTTTCACACCATGGCTTTTGTTGTGTTGGCTGTTGTCGTTTTTTTTTACTTGACAACCTAAGGAAAAAGAGGTCACTACCCCTGACTAAATAGTCAGGTATTACATTTGTTAAAAATTCTTGTGGCACTCTGGTTGAAAATCACTGGCTTACTGAATGGTTCTTATAAGAGACACTACTTTCAAATCATTAAAATTTCACATTTGTGAGGCTGAGTGTACCTAGTCACGGTCAGTTTATAAGAGGTGGAAATAAAAGCAAAACAAACATGAGTGTCCCCTGATAGTCCAGATCAGCTGGAAGTTGTCTGAAGCAACAGACCAAAGTATGGTTCCTTTGGGAAATACACTGTCTTATAGGTAGGAAAGAGTTATTTCAAATCTACTAGAAACCAAGGTGATTTCTGTGAAGGAACTAAGTTAACAACAAACAGGGGAAGCAGTGAGCTGTCCCAGGCTTTGTAACATCTGTTACAACTGCACCTGCCTCGAAGATTTCCTGGTTCCTATTCCCAAGAGAAGGTCAGTCAGCAGGAAATGAGGCAAGTGCATAATGACTTTATGGAAAAGATGGCTTTTAACTTCTCCTTGGGCTTAATTGCTGACAATATTACCTATTCCCCTTGTTCTTATTTGTACTTTTTAAGGTGGCAGTTTGTAAAGGGGAAGATGGGGAAGTAGAGAGGGACCTGTGCTTGGAAACAGTTTTCACAGAACACAGGGATGTCACAGGCCACTCACTGGTCAGCTGGGTGATGTCTGTGCATCTGGCCCCATTTGTTCATTTTTTCTTTTGTTTCCTTTGTCCAAGGAAATGTGTCAGGAAAAAATATTGCTATGTGAAATGTTTGAGATTTTACTGCCTATGTTTTCTTCTAGGGTTTTTATGGTTTTGAGTCTAATATTTAAGTCTTTAACCCACTTTGAGTTTATTACATCATTTTGAAAAGTAAAAGAGTAAAATATCTATATCAAGACACATATAATATCTTAATAATTTTAGTAATTTAAAGAAATGACATATTAATATGATTTTATACTAAAATAATGCATATATTTACATCTAAAATATCAAAGATCAACCATGTTTATAAATTATATTAGATATGAAATATTGAAAATATGCATTATTATATGATACACAATTAAACATATTAGAATAATAATTGTATTAATGTTGATATGTGAAAATTCATTTTAAAAGTATATATCTATATGCAAGGTATATATAATCTATATTAAAATGTTACATTTATAATCATATTAATATAAAATTTATTGAAAAGTGAAAATAGACCTATATGGAAGATAATTTATATATAATATATAATATATAATTAATGTTATTCATGATAGGTAATGTTACTTACTATTTCTAAACAGTCACTTAATTCATTATTCATGTCCCAAGCTACTCTGCTACCTTAGCACTAATAAAGTTATCACCAATTTTATTTGAAAGACAATGAAAATTAACAAAGTCCTTGGATAATGGAAAGTTCACTTCGTTTCCTCAGTACCTTAAAAAATACAAACTGTAGTCTAGTTCTGGAGATCTGGGGTATATATTCAGTGTATGTTTTAAAACAGGAGTAATAATTACCACTACCTTTAACTTCTAAGTCAGTATTAACTATAAAAGCCTTCATGATTTGCTAATATTTTTAAGGCTCCTATTGAAGAAAGCAGTGTGTCAGTCTCCTGGGGTCATTCACAGGCTTCTAGAATATCTTTTTCTTCTAACTGTCTCTCCTGTCTCCCTACCTTCATGCTTAGAATCCTACTATTCCAGCATCATCGATGTAATTACTGTGATTGTTCTCCACCCAGGAGTGGTCTTCTTTAAAATGCTTCCATTTCCAAGAGGCTATCTTCTTGTGAGTCCCATTATCAGTGTCATATTTGTGATCACTGGTGGTAGCATTAGGGTACCCAGGGTGTACAGGCACCAAGAATACAAGAAAGGAAGGTGGGGAGAAATGCTTTCTGGTTCAGTCTTCTCTGTGGCTCCCTCAGAGGGAAAAAAAAATAAACACTGAGATCCTTATTAAGTCTGTTTTATTCTTTAATATTTTGCCAAACTCAAGGCTTATACTACCCTCAGTTATATGGCCCTAGCAAGATGTGTGACTGACAGAAGTTAATGTAAAGGCATGTACTAATGAATATTGAACCAAAGGTTAATGATCATGCCCCACAGAAAAAGCCATATGCACAGAAATTTCAGTCTGTTGTGAATGGGGACTGGTTTAAAGCAGGCTGTATTTAAATCTCCAAGCATTTTAAGTAGGCAATCACTTAAAATCAAATACACAGTGATGATTATAATAATCCCTTCCATTTGTTCAAAGCCTGACAGTATACAAAAGTTTTTCAGGGCATTTTCAGATTTCTATCAAGGGTGTTCTTTCATTTAAGACAGCCTAGACCAACTTTGTTTCATAGCAGGTAATTAATAGCCTTATTTTACCCAGGAAGAAACCATGGCTCAGACTGAGAAGTTAAATCATGTGAGGTCACAAAGATAATAGGCTGTGGTCCCAAGACTAAAATCTACCCCTTTGCAGCCAGCGTACTTGCTGCCCCACGGTGCTCTCTCTTTGAAAATATCTGGGGGCCTGGGATAAATAATATCTGCAGAGTCACTTTCTGAGTGGGAGAAAAGTTGGGACTGAGCAAATGTAGCCAAATGTTCTTCTTTCTATATGATTTGATCCCCCCTGTACCTCTCTTAGTGGGCTGAATAGTGTCCTCCCAAGATTCATGTTAAAATCTTAACCCCCTAGTCAAAGGATTTGGAGATTAGGTTTTTAAAGAAGTAGTTAAGCTTTAAGAGGCCCATGAGGGTGGGCCCTGATCCAGTATATCTGGTGTCTTTATAAGAAGGCACTAGGTGAGTGCAAGCACAGAGGGACAATTGTGGTGAGGAGGCAGCAAGAGGGTGGCCATCTGCAAGCCCAGAGAGAGGTCTGGGACAGATCCTGCTCTAGAGCCCTCAGAGGTTACCAACCCTCCTGGCACCTTAGTCTTAGAATTCCAGGCTGTAGCGTAGTGAGAAAATAAATTTCTGTTGTTTCAGCCACCCAATCTATGTGATACTTTGCTATGGCAGCCCAGCAAACTAATACCCCCCAAATCTTTTTGAACCCCTACCTGAAAGAAGTAATGAGAGGGTAGCTTTTGGACACATCTATGCCGTGAAGGAATTTGTTAACATTTTGACTCTTAGACAGCGGGCCTTCTAGCCCCTGTGAATGTCTCGCTGCTTATTTAAAACATGGTGGCTATGGTAGCCTAGTATGGCCAAGTTAAAGCTTTTCTTTAACCTCTGCAAGTGGCAGGTACCAAAGATGTTTATTTTTTGTTGAGATATCCCACCTGCCTTGTTCTTCTCCTTCATTGTTCTTTCCTTTGTCTTCATTCTTCCCTCTATTCTCCTCTGGCTTTTCTCCTCTCCGCTCTCACTGCTTGCCCGGTCCCCTCTCTCTTTTTCCTGTCTTCCTTCTCTCTGAACTTTCCTGTTCTCTCTCCCCTTGCTCTGTATTTTCTCCTCACTCCCTCCCCCGCCCATCTATTTCTTCCCACTTCTGTCTCCCTTCCTTAACCTACCTTTTCTTTCAAAAATTTTTTTAAAGGGACACATTTTTAATCTTTTTATACTACTATAAATATTCTTCAATATAAAACACCCTATGGGTTGTTTTCTCAGAGTTCAACTGGGGCTCAAATGAAATAAATGGCTTATCCATCTCCTGCTAGAATGTCAAGCATCAGAGAATAGATGTGGAGGCATTCCTGGGGTGACACAAGGCTTTCCATGTCCCCAAAGTTATACCACCAAGCAGATAGTACACTAACTATTCAAAAATCCTTGCAACTAATTTTGACCTAAAACTTCCTTGAGATTTCTGAGCTGTTCAGGCACATTTAAAATCATCTGAGTCAGTGGGTGTGGGAAGGAGGTGGCTGTAAGTGTTGACTGGCAGAAATGACCAAAATGAACAGCAATTCTTAAACCTATTGGTATAAGATCAAGCTGGAATTTGAAGGTTAGAGTGCAGATTGTTAGTATACATCATGTCTTAGGTATATATTAGCCTTCTCCAAGTCATTTCTTGTGAATTCATGTAGACATTACAGAATGGAAATCTCTCAATGTTGAAATCAACTGTGGATTCCGCCATTCTGTTTGACTTCTCTGTGGGAAACAAATGGCGAAGAACTTCACAGTTTGTCACAAACAGCATTCTCAACTCTCCTCTCCGGCTTCCTGGATTTCACCTCATATATAGTATAACATACTTATATCCATAAAAAGAATTCTTAAATTACAGGAGAAATATGGCTTAACACTTCTCCTCTGGCCCAAAGAAAATAATTGGTATCCCAATAAAGTCATTATTAAAAGTAATGGATGGGCAAAGCCTGGAAAAATCATTTTTGAAAATTTCCAAACAGGACGAAACAGGAAAATGTCTGGGTTTCAGTGTTATTTAACAAACACACACTGTCTGCTCAGGGGACCTGCATCTCCTCAGTCATGAATTAAACTCATTTGGTGGTGCCCCTTCTCATAATGATGGCAAAAACCATGACTTCCAGGACAGAAATTAAAAAAAGAAAAGAGGAAAGCTTTCTACAGTTGTAAAAGCTACAGGTATTAATTACCATGTTTATCTTGAGTGACTAGAAAAGACAAGGCCGAATGAGATTTTCAAACCATTAGATGGCACCACTGCGGAAGGCAAACATGACTTCCTTCCTGTTCTTTGATGGACACCTAAGCTGTGTGAAGCAGCCCTGCATACCCTAGGCTAATAGAAGCCATGGAAATGGACCATCGTTTATTCTCTGGATTGTTCTTTTTGCATAATTTCTGTACATGTTTCCTTTTATGATTTCATAGTCCTTTTTTCTTTACTATTACCCTACTCACCTAATGTAAATTCGTTCCATTGAAAAATGGAATTTCATGTGTCAATCTCAGGAAGAGTACAATTGATATCTTTACTGCCTAGCAATTCCAAAGTTGCTGTCTGTTAATCATCCCTGAAAAAGACCACATATAACTGTATAACTGCACTGCATACACCTCTGTTAGGGTGTCCTTATTCACAGCTATTGCCCTAAATCTAGAGAAGAGAGCTGTTTCCGTAATGGACCTTGCAAAGGCCTCATTTTTATTCTGTCTATAGCCAAAGTCTAAATGCTTATTGATTAAGAAAAAGAAATAAAAGAGGAAATGCGCAAAACATAACTATGTCTTTCCACAATGTCATAGCCTGATCAATCTCTTATGTAATAATTCAAAAACTGAAATTCATATCTAGTTCTTTATATAGCTGTGCTGAATTATATAAACTCTGAATTTCAGAAATGGGTCATTTGGAAACATGAGTAAAGGAAATGTCATAAGAGCTGTAAATGTAGCAAAAATTTACTGGATTATTTGGACTCACACATCTATCCATTGTTGCTCTAAGTGCACTTGTTGTGGTTTACTATTTGTCTTGCTTCATGTCTCACAACTCTTTCAGATGTTCACATATTCTTTTTACTTGCATTGCCATGCCATTGAGATTCTATTCTATAGTATCTATAGCAATAAGTTACATTTGGAGGATTAAATAAAACAGCTCTCTTTCAAAGCCTTGACTATTTTAATATAATCAAAACCTTCTATGCCTCAGTTTACTCTTCTGTCCATATTCAGCTATGTGATATTTCCTCATACTTATTTTGTGAAACTTATCTGGATCAAAATCTATAGCAATAAGTTACATTTGGAGGATTAAATAAAACAGCTCTCTTTCAAAGCCTTGACTATTTTAATATAATCAAAACCTTCTATGCCTCAGTTTACTCTTCTGTCCATATTCAGCTATGTGATATTTCCTCATACTTATTTTGTGAAACTTATCTGGATCAAATTTACTCTATACTTGCCCTGGCACAAGGAGAGAATCCACACAATGTAGCAAAATACAAGGTTAACTGGGTCTGTTTTCTTGGTGGCACTGTCCACAACTCTAACTCCTGGTTAACAGCTCCTAAAACTATTAAGAAAAAATGTTGAAGTAAACACACAGATGGAGGTTCTGGATTGTTTGATGGTTTTCTGCCTCTATACTTTTATTTCTCAACTTCCTTCTCATTCATTGTTTTTGAGATACTGTGGAATCTGTGGAATATCTGTTTTTATCTATGTGTAAAGTAAAGAGATAGTTATTTGGGAATAGTATAGGCCAGTTTTAAAACTATAGTCAATTCTCTTTTCTACCTTGTAGGAAATTTGTTTTATTAAGATTTTATATGAACTTTCTGAACTTACTTGCCTCCTTTTGGAGGATCTTTGTCATTATGAAGACAGAGAATCTTCCTGGACAGTCAATAAATAGGTGATCTCCTAAAACAAAGAATGTTTAGGAAGTCCAGATTGTGGATTTAGCAACCAGAATAGGGTAAACCAGGTGAGAGGTTTAGTCTTGATGCAATAGAAACTAAGGAGTTAATTAGTTTTTTTTAAAAGATTGTATTTATTTATTTTTAGAGAGATGGGAAAGGAGGGAGAAAGAGAGGAAAAAAAAAAAACACTGATTGGTTGCCTCTTGCAGGCCCCCAACCAGGGACCTGGCCTGCATCCCAGACATGTGCCCTGACTAGGGATCGAACCAGCATCCTTTTGGTTTGCAGAATGATGCCCAATCCCCTGAGCCACACTAGTCAGAGCTAATTAAGGTTTTAAAGAAGTAGATGGAATAAAGGAAACTATGATCAAGGAACTCAATGTGGTGTGAATTGAGTAGGGAGTTACTAACATATGGTATTATTAAAATACACAGAAAGCTATTACAACAATACAAGTGAAGAGTAAATGATCACAATGTTAAGAATAAAATAGATCTGTAGTAGATTACTGATGAAATATACATCAAATATCAGCTACTCCAAGTGGTTTCCATAATCATCTGGACAACAACCTAATTCATACCATGCATATCTGTGCCTGACCATTGCTATCAATGAAAATTTTTGAACTAGGTCAATATTTTGTTTTATAGATAAAAGGACAGTGATTCAGGAAGGGTAGGTGACTTGTAGCATAAGGGGTTTGAATTGAACAATCCTGAACACATCAGGATGCCTTTCTTTGGGAAGGAAGGTGTTGTTTTTCTTTTATAATTACAGAATTAGGGAGCCATTTGATTCTTCCTGTATTATTCTTAAATCTCAGGAGTTCAGCACTACCACCTTTTTTCTCCTTTTAAAATGTGCCCACATACAACCCACATTTGCACATCCGCATCACTCAAAAACTAAAAGTTTCAAACTCTGCTTCTGTTTAGTGAAACAGTTGTTAATAGGCTTTGGAAAATTGACCATCTTTTTTCCCTTTTTTTTTAAACTGAGCTAAATTGGTTGTTTTCTTCCCTGTTAACTCTGTGAAGGATGAATATTTGTCTTTATATTTTCTGTTTTGGTCCTTTTTATGGTATATTTCCATGAAAATCCAGTTGATAATCCCTTATTAGTACCTATATTTAGCAAACCTCAAAGCTTCCTCCAAATATAGCCTGGTGGGCCTTTGGCTTTATGCAAACTTCAGGTAGCTGTGGCCCAAACATTAACTCTCATCTGACTGAGCTACAAACTAAACTGACTGTATTTGGAATTTTAGAAGCCTTATCAGAATATTATCTGGAAACCCAGCTTTGTTCTACCAAGCATGTGAAAGGGCACCTGAACAAGTCACCCAGTGTGAAGAGTTGCAAAGGCAGCCATATGGAACCAGCAATAGAGGTTTGTACAAACACTTGTGTTTTATGGTTGAAAACACATACTTTGACTTTCTAAAGCACTGCAGTGTTTGACTTCCATTTTTTTATACACCTACAAAACTATTCCACAATCAAGACAGAGAACATACCAATAACCCCTGAAAATTTCCCTGTATACCTTTATAATTCTTCTCTTTCCAGCTCCCTGCAACACAGCTGCTGATCTGGTTTCTGTCTCTCTACATTAGTTGGAATTTTGTAGAATTTTCTATAAATGGGATCACATTTTAATCTAAATTGTTACCTCATTAGCTATAACACTGTTTTTTGTTTATTTTTTAATTTAGGTTGCTTCTCAGTTTATAGTAATATATCTTTACCTTCAAACAACTTTAGACTACTTCAGACATAGTATAAGAATTTAAAATAGTTTAATTCTATTTCTTGTCTCCCAAGCTTTATATTATTTTCACACATTTTACTTATTCATGTGTTATAAACACTACAATATATATTATTTTTATTAATAGTCAATATCTTTAAAGGGATTTAAATAATAAGAAAAATAGATGTTTTCCATGTAGTTACTATTTATGGTAACTACATAATGCTCTTCATTCCCTTGGGCTGATCCATATTTCCATATGGTCCTATTTTTCTTTTGCCTAAAGGACTTCCTTTAACATTTCTTATAGTATAGACCTGCTGTTGAGGAATTGGCATTACTATTTTCCACTGTTTTTTTCTTTTTTCTCCTTTGGCACTCCCCATTTGAACCTTTTCTCTAATATGCTGTCAAGATAAACTGAGCTGGTATTAGATGTTTAGTTCCCCACTATATGTTAGCCTCTGTATTGCATCATCTTTCTTCAGACTTGATTTGGCTCTTCAGTTTTCTTTGACTTTTCATATTGAATTTTAAATTCATCTTGTTGATATTTACAAAAACATCTGTGGAATTTCCATCAGGATTGTATTATTGGATCTGTAGATTAAATGGGATAAATAACATGTTAATACTGAGTCTATTAACCCGTTAACACTGTATGGCTCATCATTCACTTAGGTTTTTTTACATTTATTTCATTAGTGTTTTGTAGGTTTTTACATACAGGTCTTAGATTTAGATGTAGTCCAGTTTTGTATTATTATTATTATCATCAGTTCTTTTCAGATTTAAATTTCTCATGTGACATATAGTAATACAATTGACTTTTGTAAGTTTGACCTTGTATTCTGAGACCATGTAAAAAACATGTAATAGTTCCAGGAGTATTTTATGATTCTTTTGAACTTTTCTACATCAATAATCATATTATGCCTAAATAAAGATAGACTTATTTCTTCTGTTCCAATGTATAATTCGTTTATTTTTCTTGCTTTACTTTACTAGCTAGAACTTCCAGTATGATGTTAAAAAGCAATGGTGGGAGAAGACATCCTTGCCTTCTTGTAAATCTTAGGAGAAAGAATTTAGTCTTTCACCAATAAGTATCATAGTAGTTGTAGGGTTTTTTATAGATATCCTTATTAAGTTAAAGGAGTTTGCTCACAGAGAGTTGTTATTATTAATATATGAGACTGTATCATGAATGAAAGATTCTCTTCAAAGTTTTTTTCTGTATGAATTAATATGATCATAAGTTTTCTTTTAATATGGTGAATTGCAATGATTGAATTTCAAATGTCAAACCAGCCTTACATTCCTGGAATGAACTCCACTTGATTTTGATGTACTTACATATTACTGGCATGGATTTATTAAGTTTTTTATGAACTTTTATGAAATGCTTATGAGAGTTAATGGCCTATAGTGTTTTTTGCTTGTAATGCTCTGTCTGATTTTGGTATTAGAGTAATACTGACCTCTAGAATAATTTCAAAAATAGTCCCTCTTGTTCCATTTTTAGGAAAGACTATGTAGTTAGTATTATTTCTTTTTTAAGTGCTTGAAAGAATTCATTGGTGTATTATCTTGTCCTGGAGAGTCTTTTTTTTGTTTTAGCAGATTTAAAAGTACAAATTTAATTTCTTTAATAAATATAGGACTATTCAGTTATTCAACCATCTTTGTAGGTTTATCTTTTTTAAATTAAATTAAATTAATTTTTATTGTTGTTCAAGTACAATTGTCTCCATTTTTACCCCACCATGCCCCCTGCCCCACCCATCCCTGCCTCCCTCCCACCCTTGAATCCACCCCCTTCGGACTTTTCCATGTGTCCTTCATACATGTTCCTTGATACACCCCCCATTATCCCCTATTATCCCTCTCCCTCTTCCTCTCTGATTACTGTCAGATTGTTCTTTATTTCAATGTCTCTGTTTATCCTTTTATATCCATCAATTTTTGCCTCAAGCTCAATTGTTAGGTGCATGTATGTAGAAATTTTTATGTACTTTTGGAAAATTGACCCCTCTATTATTATGGAATTTCCCTCTTTATTCCTGACAACCTTCTCTGTTCTGAGTGTGATTGGATATGTTTCCCTTGCACATAGAACACGGATAGCAGTTGGGAGCTTCATACAGGCTCTTTGGCCAATGTTATGGTCATCCCCAGAGATCCTTCCTGGAGCTTCATCCAGCAGAAACAGGAGACCACTAAAGAATGTATATAAGTGGCCACTTCATCCAGAGAATGATCCTCCAGGTATGGTAGGGTGCTGCTTTGTACACCCACTGGGAGAGAGTTCGGAGTTAGAAAAATGCTGAGTTACCCACAGATATGGCTGCTCTAAGCAGAGTGATAGGGATGCTGCCATGCACATGTCCAGGGCTGGCTGGTCAGAGGGGGTTAGCAGAGCTAATGAACTATTGCTGTGCTCTCACACAAGATTGCCACACACAGAAAAAGGGTAGAGCTAGTAGAGCTTGAGACACAGCATGCAGAACAGCCCCACCCAGGCCCAACTGACAACAGACAGTTAAAGCAGCAGAGAACACCAAGTGTGCACCAAGCACCCCATCTACACCAGGCAACCCGACCCAGATTAGAAGAGAAGGGAAGTACACATGCAAGGCTTCCCACCTGGAAACCACTTCTTCAGGAAGGTGACACACTAAGCACTACCCATGCCTGCCCCAACTACAAGCAGCCTGCCAAAACTATTTGGCACCCAGTCTACAACTGAGACTGCTTTTTCAAGACTAAGAGGGAGAGTTATTTCATTCATCTCATAGTAACAAACACAGAATATCATTCAAAATGGAGAGACACAAGAATACACCTCAATGAAGGAACAAGAAAAAATCCAGAAATAAAGTTCTAATGAAATGGTGATAAGTAATTTGTCTGAGAAAGAATTCAAAGAAACAGTAAAACGATGTTCTCAATAAACTTGAGAGTAGAATAGAGGAATTCAGAGCACTTCAAAAAAGAGTTAGAAAATGAAATAAAGAACCAAACAGAGGTGAAGAATACAATAACTGAATTAAAGTACATTAGAAGGAATCATAATTGATAACAATTAGTTAATACAGAAGAATGGATTAGTGAACTGGAAATTAGTGAACTGGATTAGTGAACTGGAATTAGTGGGTGGAAATCACCCACTCAGAACAGTAAAAGGAAAGTAAATTTTTTAAAAAATGAAGATAGTGTAAGCAAACTCTGGAATAACATCAAGAGCCCTAACATTTGCATTATAGGTATTACAGAAGGGGAAGAAAGAAAAGGAAGAAAGAATATTTGAAGAAATAATGGCTGAAAAGTTTTCTAATCTGGGGATGGAAACAGACATCCAGGTCTAGAAAGCACAGAGACTTCCAAACAAAATGAACACAAAGACACCCACACTAAAACAGATTGTAATTAAAATGACAAAAGTTAATAAAGAGAAAATTTTTAAGGTATCAAGAAGAAAAAGGTCACATACAAATGAAACCTCATGGACTTACTAGCTCATTTCTTGGTAGCAACTTTACATGCCAGAAGGAAGTGGCATGAAATAGTTAAAGTGCTAAAAGAGGAAGACTACACAACCTAGAATGCAATATCCTACAAGGTTATTATTCAGAATTGAAAGAGAAATAAAGAGTTTACCAGAAAAACAAAAACTAAAGGAGTTTACAACCACTACAGCAGCCTTACAAAAAATGTTAAAGTCTTCTTTATGCAGAAAAGAAAAGCCATAGCCAGAAATAAGAAAATATAGGAATGAAAAAATCACCACTAAAGGCAAATATACAATAATCATAGGGAATCAACCACTTAAAAATTTATATGAAGATTAAAAGATGATAGTAGCTAAATTAACTCTTATGACAATAAATGATCAGGAGATACTCAAAACAAAAAAATATAAATCATGACATCAAAAACATAGAGTTGATGGGTGAGTAAAAATGTAGTGCTTTTAGCATGTGATTTAACTTAAATGCCTACCAACTTAAAATAGAATTCTATAAACATAGATGGATATATGTGAACTTCATGGTAATTCTAAACCAAAATCCTACAAAAATATACAAAAAATGAAGAGAAAAGAATTCATTCAAACCACTGAAGCAAGCCAACAATCTAAAGGAAGGAGATCAATCTAAGAACACCAAAACAATAAAAAAATTAACAAAATGGCAATAAGTACATACCTATTAATAAATGCTATAAATGTAAATGAACTAAATGCTCCATTCAAAATACATAAGGTGGCAGAGTGAATAAAAAACTGACCCATCTATATGCTGCTTACAAAAAGCTAACTTTAGATCAGAGGACACACAGACAAAAAGTGAAGGGCTGGAAGATGTTATTACATGCAAATAGAATTTAAAAAACTGGGGTAGTAATACTTATTTCAGACAAAATAAACTTAAAGAATATAAAAAGATAATTAAAAAGACATTACATAATTTTAAAGGGGTTAATCCTAGAACAGGATGTAATAAATGTAAATATCTACACACACAACATAGGAGCACCCAGGTACACAAAGCAAATATTAATGGACATAAAGGCATAAATTCACATTAATACAATACTAATGGGGACTTTAATATGCTACTTACCTTAATGGATAGATCAATCAGACAGAAAACTAATAAGGAAATAATGGTCTTAAATGCCACATTAAACCAGTTTGATTTAATAAGCATTTATAGAGCATCTCATCCAAAAATGGCAGATTACATATTTTTATCAAGCACACATGAAAAACTTTCCAGGATAGAGTACATACAAGGCCACAAAACAGGCCTCAATAAATTCAAGAAGACT
>PVKU01002086.1:27946-113397 GCA_004027475.1 Anoura caudifer
AAAAAAAAAAAAAAAAAAAAAAAAAAAAACCATAAATGCATGAAGATTAGACAACATCCTTTCAAAAAACAATTGATCAAAGATTAAATCAAACAGAAAATTTAAAAAACTACCTTGAAACAAATGAAAATGAAAACACAACTTTACAAATTTATGAGCTGTAGCAAAGAAATTATAAGAGGAATGTGTATAACTGTGTAGCTTGCCTCCAGAAGCAGGAAAAATCCCAAATAAACAATTCAAATTTACACCAAAGGAACCAGAAAAAGAGGAACAAATAAAACCCAAAGTAACTAGAAGGAAGGAGATAATAAAGATTAGAGATGAAATGAATGAAATAGAAAATAGAAAAAAAAACAATTAAAAAGATCAATAAAACTAAGTCCTGGTTCTGTAAAATAAATAAAATTTATAAGCCTGATCAAGTAGAAAAAAGAGAGAAGACAAATAAATAAAATCAGAAATGAAAGAAATTATAACCAACACCACAGAAATACAAAGGATTATTTAAGAATACTATGAACTATATATGCCAACCAATTGTACAATCTAGAAGAAATGGATAAATATCTACAAACATACAACCTTCCAACACTAAACCCAGAAGAAACAAAAAATCTGAACAGACCAATTACTTACAATGAAACTGAAATGGTAAGCAAAAAAATCTCACAACAAACAAAAGCCTAGAACCAGATAGCTTCACAGATAAATTCTACCAAACATTAACATAAGAATTAGTATCTATCCTTCTCCCACACTATTTTAAAATATTGAAGAGAAAGTAATGTTTACAAACACATTCTATGAGGCCAGAATTACCCTTTATTCCAAAACCAGAAAAAAAAGAAAAGAAAAAAAAAAAACACTGAGAGAGAGAGAGAGAGAGAGAGAGATTGAGATTGAGATTGAGATTACAGGCCAATAACCTGATAAACATAGGTGCCAAAATTCTCAACAAAATACCAGCAAACCTAATTCAACAGTACTTTAACAGGATTGTACACCATGATCAAGTGAGATTTATACCAAAGATGCAACTGTGGTTCACAACCTTCAAAAAGATCTAATTCATCACATCAACAAAACCAAGGCTAAAAATTATATGATCATCTTAATAAATGTAGAAAAAACATTTGATAATAGTTAATAGCTATATATTTACAATAAAACCTCTCATCTAAGTGTATTAATAGTAACTTACCTTAACTTGATAATGACTATATTTGACAAGCTCACATTAACATCATACTCAATAATGAAAACTGAAAGCTTTTTCTCTAAGATCAGTCATGAGACAAGGATGCCTACTTTCCACTATTATTCAATATAGTATTATAAGTCCCGGCCACAGCAATTTGACAAGAAAAAGAAATAAAAAGACTCCTAATTGGAAAGAAAGAAGTAAAACTGTCACTATTTCCAGATGACATGATACTGTATGTGTAAAAACACTAAAAAATCCAACTGAAATTAATAGAATTAATAAATTCAGTATAGTAGCTGGATACAAAATTAATATACAGAAATTCATTGTATTTATATACACTAATAATGAAAACCAGAAGATGAAATTAAGAAAACAATCCTATTCGCATGCATCAAAAAGAATTAAATACCTGGGAATAAATTTAACTACAGAGGTGAAAAAACTATACTCTAAAAACTATAAGACATTGAAGAAAGAAATTGAAGAGAACCCCCCAAAATGGGAGGATATACCATGGTCAAAGATTGAAAGGAGAAATAGCATTAAAATGATCATACTATCCAAAGCAATCTATAGATTCAATGCAATCCCTATGAAAATATCAATGACATTCCTCTCAGAAGTAGAACAAATAATTCTAAAATTTATATAAAACCACAAAAAAGACCACAAATAGCCAAAGCAATCTTGAAGAAGAACAAAGTTGAAGGTATCATGCTCCCTGATTTCAAACTATACTACAAAGCTATAATAATCAGACAGTATGTTATTGGCACAAAAACTAAACATTGATCAACCAAGCAAAATAGAGAGCCCAGAAATAAACCCTCACTTATATGATTAACTTCTCTGCATTAAAGGAAGCAAAAATATACAATGAAGAAATGATAGTCTCTTCAACAAGTGGTGTTAGAAAAACTGAACAGTTACAGGCAAAAAATGAAACTGCACCACTCTCTTATGCCATATACAAAAATAAAGTCAAAATGGATTAATGACTTAAATGTAAGGCCTTAAGCTATAAAACTCCTAGAAGAAAATATAGGTAGTAAATTACTTGACATCATCTTGAGTAATATCTTTTTGGATATGTCTCCTCAAACAAGAGAAACAAAACCAAAAATAAGCAAATGGGACTTCATCAAATAAAAAATCTTCTGCACAGTGAAAGAAACCATCAAAAAACAAAAAGACAGCCTACTGAATGGGAGAACATATTTGCATATGATATACTCTTTTTTTAAATTGTTGTTCTTGTACAATATTCTTTTACTCCCTTCCCAGCCCACCATCCCAGCCCTCCCCACCTCCCTCCCATTTCTAACACCCCAAGTGTTTGTCCATGTGTCTTTTATACTTGTTGCTCTAAACCCTTCCCCTTTTCCCCTGAAATTCCCTCCCCTCTCCCCTCTAGTGACTGTCAGCCTGTTCTCAATTTCATTGTCTTTGGTTATATTATGCTTGTTTGTTTGTTTTATTGATTAGGTTCCTGTTAAAGGTGAGATCATATGGTATTTGTCTTTTGCCCCCTGGCTTATTTGCATATCATATATTCAATAAGGAGTTGATCTCCAAAACGCATAAGGAACTCATACAACTCAATAACAAAACAATAAACAATCTGATCAAAAAATGGGCAGAGAACATAAAAAGACATTTCTCCAAAAAAGACATACAAATGGGTAACAGACAAATAAAAAGATGCTCAATGTCAGGGAAGTGCAAATCAAAACCACGATGAGATACCACCTCACACCAGTGAGAATGACTTTTATCAAAGTATGTGACATACATTAATCAGGATGTGAAGAAATAGGAACCCATGTGCACTGTTGGTGGGACTGCAAATTGGTGAAGCCACTGTGGAAAACTATGGAGATTCCTCAAAAAAGTAAAAGTAGGTCTATCATACAACACAGCAACTCCACTTTTGGATATTTATCCAAATAAAACAAAAACACTAATTTGAAAAGGTAAGTGCATCCCTATGTTTATTGCAGCATTATTTACAATAGCCAAGATATGCTATCCTTCAATAGATTAATGGATAAAGAAGATAATATATATATATATATATATATATATATATATATATATATATATATATATACCTGTACAATGGAACATTACATAGCAATAAAAAGAATAAAATCTTGCAGTTTGTAACAACATGGATGGACCTGGAGAGTATAAGGATAAATGGAGTGAGACAGAAAAAGACAAATACAAAAAGACAAATAGGTGGAATCTAAAAACAAAACAAAATAAATGAACAAGAAATAAAAAAACAAAACAGACTCATAGAAACAGAGACCAAGGGAATGGTTGCTAGAGGGGAGGAGGGTGGAGGGACTGGTAGAAAGGGTGAAAGGGAATATAGTCAATAATATTGTAATAAGTTTGCACAGTGACAGATGATTGCTAGAATTAGTAGGATGACACATTGTAGGGTATAGAAATGTTGAATCACTATATTGTACACATGAAATTATACAACTAATATGCTGTATACCAACTATACTTAAATAAAAAATAAAAACAAAATGAAAACTGTCATGTTTAAAGTAGCATCTTTAGTAGAGGCTATTCAAACCACTGTATGAACAAAATATAATCATGGCTCATATCCTCAGTTTGTCCAGGTAAGTATAGATAATATAATATGATAAGTCCATGAATATAGCATATAGGAATTGGGACTATATGATGAATATACTCCTTTATTTATGACTGAACCTATGAATATTTAATACAGTATAACAAATTCAAGAGATATTTGAGTATGACTGCTTAGAAAATCTTAATCTTATGTTCAGATTATATCCATTTAAATTTTGATCTTGGACCAGAACTTTAGTATAGCTTTTATTGCTGAAATTATTAACATATGTTTTTTCACTTGATATATACACATATATATTCACTCTTATGAATGTATTATTTGAAGAAAAGGAACAAAGCAAAGACTTTTTTAATAAGAAGAATTAAGACTAAAATAATTTATAATGTTATACTTAGGCTTTGGCTATGTTGTCTGTATGTTTTCTTTTCCTTCCTTCTTTCCTTTCTCTCTTTGTTTCTAAGTGATTATGTCCCAAAAATTACAATTTTAAGCTCCCTAGGAACCTGAATTGTCTATGGCTATGTTAGCAGGAAGATTTTCCTCTGAAACCCACATGTGCAAGGCAACACTAAATCATCTTTGTCATGTTGGAGACTGTTGAAGCCTTCACCTCGTATCTACTATACCATGTATCTTCCAGTTTTCTTCCTGCCCCTTGACTTGTTTTATGTTTCCATATCTGGTTCCTTTTCTTTTTTATAATCTCAAATGTTGTGAAATCCAAAATGTTCTTTTTGGCCTTCATCTTAGTTTCAATCTCCATAGTCCAACTGAGTGACCTTATCCATTGTCATTGTTCCAGTATGATAGATGGATTCCTAAATCACTAGCATAGATCATTGTTCTTATTTCAGACCCATGTTTTCAGATGCCTCCTGAATACCCTCGGCTACATGCCCTAACCTTGCCCATTCCCTTATTTATTTTAAAAAGAGAGTTATTGAGTTATATTCTATGCTGGAACAAAGATCTTTGCCCTCATGAAGTTTACAACATTGTGTGTGTTTGACAGAGAGACAGCCAATAAATAATTCACAAAATAAATGTGATGCTATGAACTGGTAAGTATTACAGAAAAAAAATCACCCTGTGGTAAAGTGATCAGGAGTGGCTGGGAAGAGTGTGGAACTGGCAGCTTTAAAAAGAGTTATCAATGTAGACTTTGTTTTGAAAGTTTAGTCTAGCAAAGTGTTGAAGGAGACGTAGGAGTTAAGCCTTGCATATGCATTCAAGTTAGAGAGGATGCTATGCAAAGGTCATACAACAGGTGTGAGCTTTGGTCTTCTAGGACAGTAAGAAGACCGTGCTTGTAAGTTCATTATGAAAGAGGAGGAGGACAGGAGAATAAGTCAGAGAGGCAATACAAGTCACGTCCTGCATGTCTAAATAAGCTGCTGTAAAGACTTGAACCTTTATCATAAATGACCATCAAACTGCCTAAAACTTTAATAATGTCTTTTTGCTTATTTAACCCCCAACCCAATTCTGTTACCCTACCTTAATTTCTTATGAAATTTACCCTGTCTCTCAAGCCAGATATAATAGAACTTTATTTCTGTCTCATATAATAGTCCAGCACAGATTTTTCTCATCAGCAATGACTCTCTCCTACTTATTGATTCAAAGACCAAAGGTTTCGTATATCATGGTTCTTCCATTCCTCATTATCACTGGACTTCAACCAGCAAAAAGAGAAAGAAGACATGGAGGGGCCATATCACCTAGAAGTAGTATCTATTACTTTTGTCATTTTCTGTTGAAAGAACTCAAAGATATGGACTCATTTAAATGTCACAGTGGCAGGAAACAGAGTCTAGCTGGATGTCCAGAGAGAAAATACTTGAATCAACAACTAAACTTTTTTTCTTATCAAATAATTTTAAATTAATTCACTCTACCAACTAAATACTTTCCAAACTATATACATATCTCTCTATCAAAGATTTTCTGCTTTATTCAGGAGTTATCCTCTCTACCTGAATTTATGGAAAAGTTTCCCAACTATTCTCTAAGGTTTCATGCTTTTCCATAGATGTCCTTTTTCTCACATTCAAATTTGGTCATTTTCACACATTTCCAGGAACTCCTCATTACTTTTACACTGACACTCAAAGGCTTTTTCTGATTGGATTTATAGACTTGTTTGACTTCAGATTCTGTTGTTCCCATCATGTGTTTCCATGGTGCCATGTTACCTGCTGTTACACAAATAATTGGTGTCCTGTTACATGCTCCAGGTGCCTAAGTCACACCATTCCATATGCACATGGCAAATGCCAACTCTTAAAGTAGCTGATCTATCCTCTGCAAGGCCACTTCTAACCTTGCCAGGAAATGAGCAGTGTGCTTGGTGGCTCACCTGTCTTCAGTTATGATGACCTGGGACACCATTCATGGTTCTGGGTGTGACAGAAAACAGATACATTTTTTTTACAATATTGATCTAATATAGAAATGTTTCCTTTCCTTCCTTCCTTCCTTCCTTCCTTCCTTCCTTCCTTCCTTCCTTCCTTCCTTCCTTCCTTCCTTCCCTCTCTTTCTTCCTTCCTTCCTTCTTTTCTTTCACTTAGACAATGTTTTATAGTATTTGGGCCAGTGTACCTCATATTTTCAAAGTGTGGGTTGAATAAAATAATATCCAAGATTTCTTCAAGCACCAGAAAGGAAGGAGACTAAAGGCCATGAACATGAGGCCTCATCTTTTATAGCACCTGCCTTGTGATACCTGGAATGAGTTTGTGAGCATAGTGTTTTCTGTGCTCAGAATACTCCCCAGACCCACTCAGAATACTCCCCAGAAACCACTATCCATGCATATCACAACTGTTGGACACAAACCATCTGATCAATATTAGATTTCTGGAGGGTAAGGAATTCAGATGCTATTGAAATAGCAAGACTTTCCAGGTTAAAAAAAAAAAAAGTCTATTCCCACTCTTATCTCATTCCCAATCCATCTGAAAAATATTTGGAAATTAAGCAGGTGAGTAACATGTGAGTTTTAAGATGGACTTTCCTACTCCTTTTAGTTCAGACTGCCAACAGCATTTTTGCGATTAATTTAACATTAGGTAGACATGAAAAAATATTTATTTCTCATCTCTGCAGGAGACTATACAAGATAATTGGGGACAGATTACACCTTTATTCTAAATTGATAATATTTTTCATGTCTTACACCAATATTTTTCTCATACTTTAGAAAGGGCAAAAGTGTGTGCATCTGTACCACTGTTATTTAACCTTGATTCTTTTCTAGGAGTTCAAAGTTTATTTATTGGTGTTTTAAGCTTGTTCCTCATTGCAGTTATAGCTATTAAATTGTCTTTTTAAAAATTAATTATTTTTCAATGTATAAAATAAAAATAACATTATTAGAATGATTTTTTTGTGAAAGCAGAGAACTCTAACATAAACACAATGATTAGCACATGTTTGTCACCCAATAAATATCTGCTGTCTTTCCCTTTTATTTTTATGTGGGATCAGACAAAATAAAGCCCACTAAAACAAGAAGAAAGACTAACAAAAACAATAAAATGAGTTTTAATTTTAAAATATCCAAAAATATTTGAATTTTTTATATTTGTTTAATCAGAATTTTTGAAAAATTGAATTCATATTTTCTCCTTCATCAAAGAAAGTCTCAAGAAAAAATATTAACTTTGCTATAAAATGACACCTGAACTATAATGAATCTTCCTGACTGGGCAATATTGACTTCACGAGCTTGTGATAAACTGCCATAAATTCATGGTTTAGTTTCATTATGTTAAAGCTATGCAAATATTCATCTATAAGGCACACTATTTATACTCTCTTTATATTAATCTCTTCAAGTTTATTTTGGAAAAATTATGTTTTTTCTTCATAATATCCTTTTGAGGTTTTAAGTGTCATCAATATATTCACAGATCCATGCTCACCTGTTGAACTGTTGTTTATAATTTCCACTTCAAGGCTTTGCAGGTATATTAAAGATAAAGTTATAACTAAATTCCTTAGGTTGTTTGTACATATCTTGGCTATTGTGAATAATGTTGTGGACTGAGGCAGACAAATACCTCTTTGAGACCCTGCTTTCAATTCTTTTGGTTAAATGCCCAGAAGTGGGATTGTTTGATCACATAGTACTTCTATTTTTAAATGTTAAGGAACCTCCATTCTGTTTATCATAGCAGCTACATGATTATGCACCCCCATCAATGGACAAAGTTTCCATTTCCTCCATATCCTCATCAACACTTATGTTTTTCCCCTTCATCACCCCTCTTTCTCAGTGTCACATTCAATCTATGTCCACTTAATTTTAACTCTAGATTCATTTTGATGCACCCACTGCTTTATTTGCTACTTTTATGACCCTGGACCAAGACACCATTTTCAGTTTTCTAGACTATAATAAAATCCTCTAAAAACATTCTCATTTCATTGTTGTCTTCTCTAATGTTTTCTTTAGAAAATATCCAAAGACATCTATTTAAAACTTAAAAATAACATACAATTTCCTGTTGCTTAAAGGTCCTCTCATTGCATTTATAGTAAAATCCAAATTTCCCACCATGGCAACTCTCTGCCTTCTTTGGCCCCTGCTTACTTCTCTCTAAAGGCACCAAAACTTGACCTGAGTTCATTTCCACTTTGTTCAGGCCACTTTGTTTGTCTAGGCTGCCCTTCAGCTGACTTTTGTCAATGCTATCACCAATCTGAATTGCAGTCCTTTGATTTAATGTTAGCTCTTTAGAAAGAATTTCTAATTGGGGGGGATGGCAAAAAACTGTAATTGAAGGACAACACAAAAAGAAAGAATTGAAGCTTAAGTCAAAAAAGAAAGAAAGAGCTCCTGTGATTAAACTAACTATATCAGTGTTCATAACTCAGTAGTTTCCCCCACCATTTTGTTTTCTGTTTTAATACTACAGAGTACTTTGTACATACCATATCTTTATCAAAACTAAAGTGAATAAAAGGTATACCCATAAATTAACATTTTATTTTAACTTAAAACATAGGTATGTGCTTTCCTCTACTGATCTTTTTACCTTGGCCAAGGACTTTAAGTATGCTGTTGAATGATTGGAGTTATTCTAGATTTTTTTTGAAATAACATAACCCATACTCCTTTGACTATGATTTCTAGTTTCAATTTTAATTTAAATCAAATGAGAAACTAAAGACAGCTTTGAAACAATCAGAATATCAATTCTTTCTAGATTCTGTATTTCATTTTTACTGTTTGTAGATGTGTCTCCCTCACTTAATTTGGCATATGTTTTCTGGTTTTGGGGTTTTTTTTGGTTGTTTTGTTTTTGGTGAATATGTTCTTATTGAGTTTTTCTAAAGGGTTTACTCATATTATTTTCTCATAGTAATCACACAGAGACTCAGACTCCTTTCATCCTGTCCTTTGTTCTCCTCAAGTGACATATTTGTATTGCTCAGCCATGAAAGTGGCACATACTACATTTACTCATATTTTATTGGCTAGTTCTCAGTCACATGATTACATTTAACTACTAAAGAAGCAGGAAATATCATCTAATTGTGTACTCAGGAAGGGGAGGAAATGAATTTGGTTAATAACTAGCCAGTCTTGGCAAAAATATCTTTTGAATCCACTTTAATATCATGATATAATTTAGGCCCTATTTAATTTGGTAAATTTAAAAAAGAAGATGACTAAGTTTTGTAAGCATTACATATTCTGAATGGTCTATGCAATAGTCTGTTTATTCTACTTATCCAAAGCAGTTAGCAGGTATTGCCTGCAAAGATAGTTAAATAGGTGATATTTTATTTTATTAATAGTATCCTCCATTAACATTTATGCAGACAGGATCAGAAAGAACCCTCTTGAAAAGATATAGAATTGTAATATAAGTTAGCATTATAAGTAGGATAATGTTATAGACATTAAGATATTGAAATAGTCTCTACTCTTTGCAGGCCTACAAGTCAGTTCTTTTGGCTTTCACTTACATACTAGGTGTAAGCAAAACATTCATGAGAGTTACAGGAATAAATGGCATTGGTGGCTGTATCAGAATTATTTTGCTGGCCAGGAATAGCTTCCATACAGATGGGTTAAGCATGTTAGAATCAATTAGAGATATTGTAAATACCACCTCATCAAGTATGAAGCATTACTTACCAATCATGATTTCTAAAATCCACTGTTTACAAGAATTTGCTAGATTAATCGATATCATCACAGTATTCCCAACAAAATATTAATATCAGAACTTGAAAGAGTAATAAATTAATCCCAAATTATATTATTATTTTATCATGAGTGAATGTATTAAATTACCTAACTCTGCAATGGCTGAAGATGTTCAATGAATAGTTGAAATTGTAATGGCAAACATTGGGGAGAAAAGAAAACTGTGGACAGAGATACTGAATTAAACACTGCTGGCAAGTAGGGGGTTACCTGAGAGCATTAGGGGGGTAGAAAGGTAGCATTAACTTATAAAGTATGTGTCCCTGGCCCTGGCTGGTGTGGCTCAGTTGGTTGGAACATTGTCCCATAAACCGGAAGGTCACAGGTTTGATCCCAATCAGAGCACTCTCATGTCAATGTGTTTCTTTCTTTCACCCCCTCCCTTCCTGTCTCTCCAAAATCAACAAGCATGTGCTTGGGTGAGGATAAAAAAATAAAAATATATATTTGTCCTTTGACCTAAATATGTTCTTCTTGCCCAGGGTCTGCTTGTTGCAAGTGTTACTCTATTATTTCTGCTCTAAAGGGCAGTTATAAAAGTCTCTTGTATTATTCAATAGTCACTTCCATACAATATAAAATGATCTCTTCTCCTGGTCGTCTGGCCACATCAAACACTGGACCTATCATATGTCAATAGAAAAGTAAGACAGAATTTTTCAAACAGCTTTATTGAGGTATTATTAACATATAAAAATTTACATATTTAATGTATACAATTTGATAGGCTTGGGTATATGTATATACCCATGAAGCCATCACCATAATCAAGGTAATACACATATCCATCACCTCCAAAACTTTCTTTTGTCCTCTTGTTGTTATTGTTTTTTCTGAGTTTTGTATTGTTGTAATAACTATTAACATGAGATCTACCCCTTGACAAAATTTTAAGTATATGAGACATTATTGTTCACTGTGTCCCTATGCTACACAGCAAATCCCTAAAACTTACTCATCTTGCATAACTGAAACTGTATGCCAAATAAAAGCTCTTCATTTCCCTGTGTCCCTAGCCCCTGGCCACCATTCTATTCTCTGCTTCTGTGAATTTGATAAATTAGGTGCTCATAAGTGAAATCACACAGTATTTACCATTTTGTAATTGGTATATTTCACTTAGCATGATTGCTGCCCAGCAAAAAAAAAACTATTGATAGACACAAATCACAAATATAGTTAAACCTCAAAAATTATGCTGTTGAGTAAAATAAGCCAGACACAAAAGTGTACATACTGTATGATACCATTTAAATAAAATTAAGGAGAAAGCAAAATTACCGTATGGTGACAGAAATTCAGATAGCAGCTATCTTGGATTTGGGTGAATATTAAGTAGAAAGGTGCAGAAGAGAACTTTATGTAGTAGTAATAATATTCTATATCTTTATCTGGAAGATGGTTACGTGCTTGTATGCATTTGTCAAAGATTATAGAACTGTACACTTACTATTGAGCATTTTCTGACTACTGAATACTGGTAATAAAATTGTATTACTACTGCACAAAGAGTATTACTGTGAAAATGCAAAAATAATAATCACTCAAGAAGAAATAGTGAAATCCAAATTTAATCTGAGTCATTCTCTATGTGGCACCTGTTTCTAATAGATTCCCAGAGCTGAGAGAATGAAAGAAGAAAACAAAGGCATGAGAATATTTTCAGTTCCTTTTAAGTCATGAGTACAACCAGAATCTAAATCAAAACAGCAAAGACATGAAAAAATAAAATTAATACCAGTAGGGAATTCAGAAATACTGGTGAATTTGAAGCAGGTGCTCACATAAGTAGTCACCCATGCTAAATGTGAATTTCACACCTTGCATGTGATTCTGGAAAACATGTACACATCTGGCTTCCTGCTTCCTGGGCATGAGTTGAAAAATTTTGGTCCAGATATAAATCAATGCACTTAAATCTAAAAGATTAATAGTTAGAGCTCAGAGCTCACATTGGCCACTTGGCTCTGTCTTCTGATGAACTAAAGTGGAAGGTTTGACTTAGCTTCTGGAGGACTTCAGAAGTCTTAGATGTAATAGACTTAAATAATTCTCCTGGTGTTACTTTGTCAAGCTTAGGAAAGTCAGCCAAATTAAGCTCTGAGATACATCTGGGACTGATGTAGTTTTTGCTTGGATACATGTAGGCACATATAAATTAATGATTTAATCATGCCAATGTTACTACACAGACTCTGAATAGCTCTCTAGACGCATAGTTTCAAAACTACTCATTTAAAGTTCTCGGAAACAAAAATTTTGTCAAAACACATTGTAAAGGCTTAGTAAAATCTTATTACATGGTGTGATTTAATAGTTCCGATTAAATAGAAAATAGAAACAAAATAAACCAATGCAAATACTCTCTATTAACAGTTACAGAAAAATATGTACTAAGTGGTGTACTACTTGATAGGTGAAAGAGATGGATGATTGTATCCAAAAATTGCCTGTTAATGAACAGATATCAATCTGGATGGGATTTCTCAAGGTGATTTACAAAGATTAGAGCTTGATCCTCTTCTATTGAACTGTTGATACAATTTGGGCAGACATTCTAGTTGTCAATACCATCAAATGTATGGCTCAGTACTGAAATTTAAATCTGTTCCTGTCACATTTCTACACAACAAATCATCCCTTTATTAGATATCTACTACTGCATAATAAACTTAAAATTTGGTAGCTGAAAACTACAATATTTTTTGTTGTTGTTCATGATACTGTTGGTTACCAATGTGAGCTGGACTCAGCTGGGTGATTTTTCTTTTGACGTCTTCTAGGGACACTCATCCAGACCTGGTCTCCTAGAAGGTCAGCTGGAGGCTAGTTGGGATAAGGCACCTCAGCTGGACAGCAGATCCTTTATCCTCATGGTATCCCTGACCAGCAGGCCTGCCTAGGCCTACCATAGGGCAACAGCATGTTCCAAGAGGTTAAAAGAAAGTGGCAAAGCCTATTAAGACCCATAGTCAGAAGTCACGCAATGTACTTCCACATTATTTTGTTGCTCAAACAAGTCATTAAGCTAACCCAGATTCAAAAGTTGAGGAAATAGATTCCATTTGTCAAAGGAGGAACTACAAATAATTTGTGGCCATTATAAGTGTAGCACAGTCCTCTCCCTCAGCACAATTGTTTAGATTCTTCTTATGAAACATACTTTTCTCTCCTAAGACCACCAAAAGACAACCAACTTTCTAGGGGAAATAATAAAGAGCCCTAATTTTGGAGTGTTTGCTCATTTCTGTGGTATAAATACTATCAGCATGCATAATTTCAAGCTACTGACATGACATCACTGAGTATAAGTTGGGAAATGATGTACATAACTGACCCTGGAAAGCTGGTACAATCTAGCCCCAGCACACCACTGCCCAAAAGTCTCATTCAATTATGGCATCACATACAAGGGCAATATAGCAAAATCTGCATCTAGTTCAGATGTAAACACATCTTCTTGAATGTAGCTTCTCTTGCTTAATAGGCCTATAAAAAATACATTATCTGCTTCCCATATTGCCAATGTGTGATTTTGAAATAATGACAAGATAACTAGAGTAGTTAGTGACATTCGAAAAGGAGAGGAACAAACATCACATAGCAGATACTGGTACTTAGCAAGTTATATATAGTACATATTATCAGGTTTCCCTATCCTAGAAGCTAGCAAGAGCCCTTGATTAGGGTTCTGATCTGCTTCATAAGAATAACTTTTTCATCCATTGCTATCTTTAAGTCTTGACATTACTTTTGGGGTATTTGACTCTGCCCTCTAGGGTTTTGCTTTGCCTCTGAAAGGCCTTCTGTTACCATAAGAAATGCCACATATTTTCAGATGAGTAGCTTTCTCATTTAGCTTCTTAGTGCAAATCTTAGCGGGCTTAGGGGCCCAGAAGTATGTTTTGATTTTGTATAGTCTGTGCCACTTATAGATCAAGGTGCCATAATTCCCTAAAAATTATTTTGGCTTTTTGATGTGTGAGATTATAGTCTACTCCAACAGCAAAAACCAAAATTCTTTTTGTGACCTCTTTCTTAGACTTTTTCAGAGCTATTTCAGAATTAGGCTTCTTTGTGGTCATGCTCTTAAATTTTCTAAAAGCCTTTTTGTCTAGATAAGAGGGTTTACCATCTTAAGTCTTTCCAAGATCTTAACAAAGTATGTTACAGCTACATTTTTTATTGGTTTGATATTTATTGTGAGACTATTTTTTTAATTTGAGAATTTTTTGTCTGCTGGAGAGACTAGAGAGGAGATAGTTTTATTTTTTTCAGTCTATCAAGTCCTGACTTTCCTCTAAACTTTGCTGGCAAATTGAATATATCCTTCTTCAGTTTCTTTCTCTTCTCTTACACTATTACATGCAGTTTAAAAAGAAGCATGTTTGTAATTCTTCTTAACCTTTTCCACAAGTTCAATAGTACAGTGCAGTAAGTACCAGATAAGGATAAGAAGATGGATGGTCACCAGTTGGGGGGTGGAGAGATATCTAAACTGATTTTCAATGATGAATAGAAGTTGATTAAGATAAGCACAAGGTGTACATATTGGAAACTTCATGTAGTTCAAATTCATTTTAGTATGGATTGCTAGAAGGTACAGTTTAGTTGAGACTAAAGAATTTGTACTACTTTTGAAAGCAATAGGGACAGGTGGGGGGAATAGAAAGGTTTTAACAGAGAAAGACATAATCAGACTTGCAATTAGAAAGTTCATGCACCCTTACACACATGTACAAGAGTTAACTTTTCTAGCCGTGATATATACCTAAAATTGGGATTTTTACATTATACAGTATAGTTCTAAACTGATCTCCAAAATGGGATCAATTTAAACTTCCATTAGCATATCTTTGTTGGACTTCTTAAGTTTGGCCAACTTTATGGGTGGAAATAGTATCTCACTGTTGCTTCACCATTTCTCTGATTAACTAATGAGGTTCAGTATCTATTCATATTGTTCAATATGGTTTCCTCAATCATGAATTGCCTGCTCATAACTTACTTTTCTACTAATTAGTTTTTCATAACTATTTTTTCCTACTGGCTTTAAGTAGTGTTTGTATTTTAAATTATTAATTGCAAATAAATTATTTACACACTCAGATCTTTTCCCAATATATCACTTATTTTTAACTGTATTCATAGTCATTTATTGTGTAACATTAAATGTTATCCCACAGTTTCTGAGGATTAAGAATCTGTAGGCAGCTTGTTAGTATTGTTCTGGCTTAGGGTCTATCATGACATCACAGTCAAGCTGTTGGCCAGGACTGCAGTTTTCTGAGTTCAACTGGGGCTGAAGAATGTGCTTCTGCACTTACACACATGGCTCTGGGAAGTTCTCAGTTCCTTCCTGGCTTTGACTAGAGATCTCAGTTCCTTGCCACATGGCTCTCTTCACTTGTTTCCTTAGATTCCTCATGACATATCAGCTGGTTTCTCCCAGAGCAAGTGATTCAAGACAGATTGACTCAAGGATTGAGCTGCAATCTTTTAAAATCTAATTTTAGAAATGACAGAATGTCACTTCTGTATCCTATTGGTCACACAAACCACCTCTCATAGAATATGACATGAAACTACACAAGGATGTGAATGCAAGAGTCATTGGGGGCCATTTGTTAGGTTGCCTGCCACAGATGATAAGGAAATTAGTGTCAGAACAACTCAGTGATTTATTAATTCCATTTCATGAGCACAGAATCAATTAAAGTAATGGCTCCCAGGGGACAATTGACAATCTCTGGAGACACTTTTGATTGTCCCACTATGGGCAGAGGGGGACACTATTGACATCTAGTGGGTAGATGTCACTAGATATAATAAATATCTTTTACTAAATATACAGAATCCCCCCTCACAATAAATCATTGTCCAGCACAGAAACCATCAGTGCTGATGTTAGGAAGTCCTCCTAACTGAGAGAGAGTCTAAATAAACAGCAAATACCTTGGTTACTAAATAGGTTTTCCAGCTAATTCTATTCAAAGGATGGCAAAAATGCGAAGTAATTTCTAACCACATACATACACCTGCGCTTGATTACATCAAACCAAAGAGTTATAACCCATAGAATATACCATCTATTAAAACAAAATTTGGGAGCATTTCAGGATTGTAGCTAGCAAATAGCTATTGATGTTAATTGGACATGTTTTCTATGCTCACAGAAGTCATTGAAAAGTTATGAACTTGAGCAAAACATGTGATGCTGTTTCTTTAATTTTTCCCATAGATGATTTTTTTGAGTTTCTCTTTCTTGCTCCGTGTCATAACATTATTGGGTTAATGACTACACCTCCCAGTCTTACTTAAGCTCTGTGAAGAACTGGTAGGAGACTGGATGGCTAGAGACTAGCCATCCAGGCTTTTTAATTCTCTCCCTTTTCTGGCACTGAGAGTCCTGCCCCAGAGGTGGTGTCCCTCTAGGAATGCAGTTCCTGTAGGGCAACCCTCTTCTATACTCCAGTTCTCACAAGATCTCTGTAATGTGATTTCTCATCTTTGCTGCTCTCAGATATTGAGGCAATGGTAGACTTCTACTATTGTGATTTGCTGAATGTTTCACATTTGCTGGATCACTAAACCCTGCAGTCTCTCTGAACTGAGGCCTATCATTACATTTTTTTTTCCTCAGAATTTCATGGGTGTGTCTTTTGCTATATTGGACATTCATCTGACTATATAGTGTGGACATAAGATCCTGACACTAG
Organism: Anoura caudifer; assembly: GCA_004027475.1. Taxonomy (NCBI): domain Eukaryota; kingdom Metazoa; phylum Chordata; class Mammalia; order Chiroptera; family Phyllostomidae; genus Anoura; species Anoura caudifer. The sequence goes on from PVKU01002086.1 coordinate 44,722, forward strand.
ATCCCATACAGGTTTGGGGCAAGCTTTGTATGGTAAGAAGTAGAATGGGCATTGCTGGTGGCAGATGTGTGTGCAATAAAGTGGGTTAGAAGTGATGTCACAGAGAACAAATCTTTGTAATGAATTTCTTGGCCACATACTTGGGTCCCTATGGTACAGTAAAAAAATATAATATATTTGGCCTTTGTCCCAGGATCCTGGCACAGAGCTCCTAAAACTTCCTGAAAGTTCCTGAGTAATAGAAGTGTGTTTTGTTATTCAAAATGAGCTTTACTCCACCACACCAGAATTTATGCTAATGAGGTACAAGGCAAGACCACTCTCCAATAGTTTCAGGTTGGGGATTTGTTACCAGAAAGACCAAGCATATGAAGGTTGGGACTTCAGATCTCTGTGGGGGAGGTGGTGGCAAATTGGCATTCAAGCACCAAAGGCTGATGATTCAATCAATCACTCCTATGTAATGTAATTTCAATAAAAAATTTTTGAACAATGCGATTTGGGGAACTTTTGAGTTGGTGAATACATCAACGTACTAAAAGGGTACTGTGTCCAAAGAAGATGTAGAAGCTCTGGCCTCCACCACACATACACCCATTTTGCCCTATGCATCTTTTTGGTTCTTAATTAAATAGAACAAGTTCTCATAATAAGAACTGTAATAGTAAGTATAGCACTTTTCTGAGTTCTGTAAGGTGTTCTAGCGAATTGTTGAACATTAAAGGAAGAATTTCATAGAACACCTCAGTTTGTAGTCTGCTGAGCAGAAGTGGAACAAGGCTTATGTCCCTACTTGTGGCTGGCATCTGATAAGGACAGTCTTGGGAGCCTGAGCCCTTAACTTGTGGGGTCCGCATTAACTCTGGGTAGTGTTAGAATTGAATTCAATTGATCTGAATTGATGGACACCCACTTGGTGTTGGAGAATTTGAAAATTGAATTTTGTTTGGAAAATCAGAAAAATGCCTCCATAAGGTATAAATTTTATGAAGACAAGGACAATGTCTGATCCATTCACCATTGAATACTCAGCAGTAGATCATATATATAACTATGGTAATCCCAGGATATTAGTCCATGAAGACAACAACATCACTGGGAAGAAATTCTTTCTTAAATATTCTTCAATAACCTATTGAGATATATATATACACATTCACATGCATATATATATATATATATATATATATATATATATATGCATATTATTGTTCTGTTTCTCTGGAAAACCCTGACTAATACACTCCCTTGTGGTTATTTTCTAATCACCTTTCACATCTCAGTATGAGATGAGTTCCTTTGCGCCATTCTTTAAATCAAATCAAGGTTCTGTCTCTTTTAATACTTAGATCAACTTCAGTCAACCAACATTCACTTACTCATTCAACAGATATTTATTTAATTCTTGCACCATGCATGCTTCCAAGCACATAACACAGCAATGGCATGGCCTCATAATTATATATTTGTTAGTGTAATTTCCTGATTAATGCCTATCTGCCCCTTTAGAGCATAAGTTCATGGAAGCAAGGTCTTTGTTGTGCTTGTTTACCAATGTATTGCTGAATCCTAATTCAATGCTTCAGGCCTGGTAAGTGTTAACAAATGAATAAAGATTCTGAAAGGCAGATATTTTGTGCTAACCTCCTTGTAGTATATTTCATAAAGATTGTGCACATGCACATAGTAAGATGTTCCACAATTAAGATAAAGTTTTGTACATTTTAATGCACATGTTTTTCAAATTCTACCTTCAATTAAAACAACCCCCCCCAACCATTGTGGTTGTTAAATAGAGTACAAGCAAATAGCTTTTAAAAATAAGTACAAAAGTTGATTTGGTGATCAAAGTTTTCCACTGGAAGAATTTAGATAATATATATTCTAGAAGGTCAAATTTCTCTGTTCAGATGAGCAGCTCTTTTAGAATCAGAGTAAAAGTTATACTACTTTATAAGATCCTGTAAGTCTTATATTCCACAAGAAAGATGGGGAGGAATCCAACAGCTGTAAGAACCTGCCATTATCTGGGCACCTCAGACATTAGTTCTCACAAAACCTCCAGGAGATTGGTATTTATCATTAGCTCATTTTAAGAGATAAGAAGACATTACTGGCCAAGACAAAGGTATAGGTAGGTAGACACACTTTGCCTCCTGACAGAACTGAAAAGAAACAACAAATTTAAAAACAAAAAATAACCAGACCTGCCAGAAAATTGAACTGCATGGAAGTCCAACAACCAAGGAATTAAAGAAAAAACACTCATCCAGACCAGTAGGAGGGGCAGAGGTGGGAAGCCTTGGCAGAGAGGACTCACAGCAAGACAGTGGCTGGAGGACAGGGCAGGCAAGGTACAGCTGGGGAACTGGGCAAGGCAGCAGCTGACAGAGTGGGCAGTCCCACATTTGCATTTGGATAAACTGGGCGGAACAACTAGGGAGCAAGACAGACCAAGCAACCCAGGATTCCAGTGCTGGAAAATAAAGCCTCAAAACCTCTGACTGAAAAAAAAAAATGGGGGGGGGTGCTGAGGCAGTGGGAAACTTTCCCTCACAGGAAAGTTCATTGGAGAGACCCACGGGATCCCAGAACGTACACAAAACCACCTACCCTGGAATCAGCACCAGAAAGGCCCAATTGGCTTGTGGGTAGCAGAGGAAGTGACTGAAAGCCAGATGAGAGCTGAGCAAGTTGCATTGTTCCCTCTCAGACCCCTCCCCCACATACTGCGCCACCATGCAGGGAAGTAGGTTTCCCTGCACTGGCGTACACCTAAGGCTCCACCCCTTACTACATAACTGGCATGTGGAGATTAAAAAAAAAATGGCCCAAATGAAGGAACAGATCAAAGCTCCAGAAAAAATACAACTAAGTGATGAAGAAATAGCCAACCTATCAGATGCACAATTCAAAACACTGGAAATTGGGATGCCCACAGAAATGGTTGATTTTAGTCACAAAATAGAGGAAAAGGTGAAGGCTATGAAAAGTGAAATAAAGCAAAATATACAGGGAACCAGCAGTGAAGACAAGGAAACTGGGACTTGAATCAACGATTTAGACCAGAAGAAAGAAAAAAACATTCAACCAAAACAGAATGAAGAAATAAGAATTCAAAAAAAAAAATGAGGAGGGGCTTAGGAACCTCCAGGATGACTTTAAATGTTCCAACATCCAAATCATAGGCATGCCAGAAGGGGAAGAGGAACAGCAAGAAATTGAAAACTTATTTGAACAAATAATGAAGGAGAATTTCCATAATATGGCAAAGGAAATAGACTTCCAGGAAGTCCAGGAAGCTCAGAGAGTACCCAAAATGTTGGGCCCAACGAATCACACACTAAGGCATATCATAAGTACATTAGCCAAGATTAAAGATAAGGAGAGAGAATCTTAAAAGCATCAAGAGAAAAGGAGACCCGTTACTTACAAAGAAGTTCCTATAAGACTATCAGCTAATTTCTCAAAAGAAACCTTACAGGCAAGAAGAGGCTAGAAAGAAGTGTTCAAAGTCATGAAAGACAAGGACCTACATCTGAGATTACTCTATCTAGGAAAGCTATCATTCAGAATGGAAGGGAAGAAAAAGTGCTTCTCAGATAAGGTCAAGTTAAAGGAGTTCATCATCCCCAAGCCCTTATTATGTGAAATGTTAAAGGGACTTATCCAAGATAAGGAAGAAGATAAAAAATATGAACAGTAAAATGACAACAAACTCACAACTATCAAAAATTGAACCTAAAAAAAAAAAAAAAAGTAAGCAAACCTCTAGAACAGGAACAGAATCATAGAAATGGAGACCACATGGAGGGTTATCAGTGGGGAGGAGGAAGAAAAGGGGGGAGAATGGGGAAAAAGGTACAGGGAATAAGACCCATAAATGGTAGGTATAAAATAGGAGGAGGTTAAGAACAGTATAGGAAATGGAGAAGCCAAAGAACTTACATGTACAACCCATGGATATGAACTAAGGGCTAGTGGTGGGGGCAGTGTGGAGATGTAGGTGAGAGGGCAGTGCAGGGCAGAGGTGAATAAAATGGAAGAAATAGGACAACTGTTATAGCATAATCAATAAAATATATTTTAAAAAACGGAGATGAGAAGACAGAGGCTTAGGGATGTTCCATAAAGTGCCCTGCCCAGTTTCTTAGGCAAACTAGCAGTAAAGTTGGAAGTTAGAAACCAATCCTGTTGGATGAAGCCAAGATCCACCCAGTCAACACAATGGAGGAGGATGCACCATTGCATCTTTATCCAAATTACCCTTTTTGGGTCAGAACCATCTATATCCTCAAGAGGAAAAGTGGTGTAGGAGGATTTTCACCAGATGGAGAGAGAATCAGATCCATTTATATATATAGTTTATAACATGAAAATATATTTCATGTTATAAATTAGGGTATAAAATTTGAAAATGTGTAAAAATGAAGTAAAAATGAACCTACTCCCTTCTTGGTCTGTGTATCTGGTTGACCAACCCTGGGACTGGGTTAATATGACATGGCACTCCCTGCCCTTTCTTGTTAATACCTTCCCTCCCCTGACCTTTCCTGTCAAGGACCTTCCTAGCTTCTGATGTAGCAGACAGGACTCCTTCTGCCTCCTTCCCACCAGAGTACATATTTGTGTTGAATTCTTGAACTGAATATGCAGGAAACATTAATTGGAAATCATCATTGTGTAAGGAATCAAAGAAGAAATCTCGTGACAAAAGAAACTTGTCTGGATATTCAGACCCAAATTCTGAGAATGTTGACCAAAAACACAACCATAGCCATGCATTAGGTATTTTGTTTAATTATTTTATTGTTGTTCAATTACAGTTGCCTGCATTTACTCCCCACCATCCCCCCTTCACCCCTGCAAAACCCTCCTCCTCCCTTGCTTGCAGCCCTGCTTGGTTTTGTCCGTGTTTCCTTTATAGTTGTTCCTGAAAACCCTTCCCCCTTCCCTCCATTATCCCCTCCCACTTCCCCTCTGGTTGCTGTCAGATTGTTCTTAATTTCAATGTCTCTGGTTATATTTTGCTTGCTTTTTTCTTTTGCTGATTAGGTTCCAGTTTAAAGGTGAGATCATATGGTGTCCGTCTCTCACCACCTGACTTATTTCGCTTAGCATAATGCTCTCTGGTTCTATCCATGCTGTTGCAAAGGGTAGGAACTCCTTTCTCTCTGCTGTGTAGTACTCCATTGTGTAAATGTACCATGGTTTTTTGATCCATTCATTTACTGATGGGCACTTAGGTTGCTTCCAGCACTTGGCTATTGTAAATTGTGCTGCTATAAACATTGGAGTGCATAGGTTCTTTTGGATTGGTGTTTCAGGGTTCTTAGGATATAATCCCAGCAGTGGAATTGCTGGGTCAAAAGGCAGTTCCATTTATAACTTTCTGAGGAAATTCCATACTATTTTCCACAGTGGCTGCACCAGTCTACACTCCCACCAACAGCGCACTAAGGTTCCTTTTTCTCCACATCCTCTCCAGCACTTGTTTGTTGATTTGTTCATGATGGCCATTCTGACGAGTGAGAAGTGTTATCTCATCGTGGGTTTAATTTGCATCTCTTTGATGGCTAGTAATGCTGAGCATCTTTTCATATGTCTCTGGGCCCTCTGTGTGTCCTCCTTGGAGAAGTGTCTGTTCAAGTCTTTTGTCCATTTTTTAACTGGGTTGTTTGTCTTCCTGGAGTCATGTGAGTTCTTTACCTATTTTGGAGACCAAACCCTTGTCCAAGGTATCATTGGCACATATGTTTTCCCATATAGTTGGTTCTCTTTTCATGTTAATGCTGTTTTCTTTAGCCATGCAGAAGCTTTTTAATTTGATGAGTTCCCTCATTAGGTATTGTATTTAACCAGGACAAGAGACAGCAATGTACTTTTATTACATCTCAGAATGTAAAGGTGATATAAGCAATCAAAATAGAGAGAAGCTAAGAGGTCAAAGAAGAAACTCTCAGCTTATAGGTACTGAAATATTTCCATGAGAATGACATTCCACAGTGGTTGCAGGGCTGGATGGGAAGCTTGTAAAGGCACATTGCACAGCCCAGGAGAGACTCTTTGAAGGTTTGTACTCAGTCATTTTCTGGAGATTTATGCAGTCATTTCAGATTCTGTCTTTCCAAGGCCACATCAAAAACATATACCTATAGTTTTTTTAAAAGAAAAACTAGACACTGCAATATTACGAGCTGGGTACAGGTTGGGAGTAGTTCACTCCTCTTTATAATAAGACTGCTTTGGTAATTATAACACAAGAGGGCAGGATTAGTTCCTGATTATTGACAATTGAATTCTGGAACCTGAAAACAACATCATATTTATTCCATGTGGTTTAATTCCTTTCTTCTTTTCTTCTTCTTTTTCTTTTCTCCCACATCTTCCCCTCTCCCTCTTTCTTTTTCTTTCCTTTTACATTCAACAAATGTTTATTGATGTTTATTCTACTGGGCACTGCTTTCAGAGTTAGGAATGCATTGTGAACAAGACAGATACAGTCCCTGATGCTATAGAATTTAATAAGAATGAGAGAAAGGGTTGTATGAAAGTTATCTTTGAAGGTCCTTTATGTTCATTTGTGCAAAAACCATCCAGGGGCTGTAGATAAAAATACAGTGATGTTAAAATATTTTACAAATGAGAATATATGTCAAAATCAGGACACTTAGACTGGCTGATTTGAGACTGGCCCACTGAGATTGGCTGATTTGTAGAAACTAAGAAGATAAGACAGATTAAAGCATATGGTTGGAAGATGTTTCAGCAGCATGTAGGATAGAAAAGTCCAGATGAATGGATCTTTGACTTCTGGAAGGTGCTGTAGTTCATGACAGGTGATGCCCCTGCCCAGAGAAGTAGCAAGTGCCTGGGGAGTTGGCAGCTACAGCTCATCCAAATGTGTGGCTTATGGCAGGGGGGTGCATGGAAAGTTCAAGAACTTGGAGAAAAGGTCAGAGTGGCTAGAAGACAGAGTAGGGGTACACATGTGAAATGAGACTGTAAAAATAGATGGTAACCAGATCATACCTTGCAGATCATGTTGAGAATTTGGATTTTTATCAAAAGTGAAATGAAAAATTCATTGTTTTTCAAACACGATTGTGTGTTTGAAATAGAGCTGGGGGGGAATTTTTGTGCATTCCAAGTCTACTTTAGTGGCAGTGAGTCTACTGTAAGGTAGTCATCTAGGCAAGAGAAGATAGTGGCTTAGAACAAGGATTTAGCCCTAGAAAGGGAGAGAATAGTCATATTTGATGAACATTAAGAAGACAAAATCCACAGTCTGGTAACTGGCTGAATTTGATAGAAGATTGTAAAGGATAACCTGAGACTTCTGGTTTATGGATGAGAGTTGTCCTTCTCTGAGATAGTTAATACTGAATGTAGAATCAATTTGGAGAGAGGAGGAGATAATGAACATGATTTTGAAACTACCCAATTTGAGGTGGCTTAGTAATATTCAAATGGAAATATCAAGGAGGCAGCTGGGTGTAGGTACTGGGTCATTCTTCTACTAGGAGAAAAGATGAAAAATATTAGCCCAGGGTCATAACGTTGGATGAGTGTGAGGGAGTGGCTAGGATGTTAGTAGATGAAAGTGTGGAGAGAGGGAACACATAGTGCAGGCAAACAACCTGGGATCTAAGATTTGGATTCTGTGATCACATTGATATTGTTGTTATTGTTATTAGGAAGACTAGAAGCAGCTATTAGAAACAAACAAGTCATTAAACTTTTCTCTCAACCTTGAAATACATGGCCTTTGATAAAAACAACCAACCAACCAACACCTAGGAGAGGAGCAACCTCTACAGCAGGTGAGATGGAAGGGCCTGCAGACTTTATTTGTGGAAAGAACACCCAGTTCTGGAGCCAGTGGTGGTTCCACATTGCCTAAAGTTTCTTGACAGTTGTAGCTTAGATTGCAGTCAAATAGACATGTTCTAGGCCAGAGAAGAATGAGGTTGGGAAAGGGACTGAGTTAAGCATAAAAAGTAAGAGAAGGCAACAGAACAAGATTCATTCTCTCTCCCTGTCTTTTCATTGGTCCATTGGCAAGAAGGCAATGACTCCTGAAGTGTCCTCTTTTCTCTCCTGGGAAGGACAGAAACCATTCTGAAAACTGATGATCTCAAAGCACTGAGGGAAAATAATTAAGTATTGTAGAGAGGATGGGAGGTAACGCACAAGATTATACACAGACAACACTGTTATTTATTTTCTTCTCCATATAACAAACAGAAGAAAAAAATACAAGAAAACATATGTAAGTAAATGTAGCACATACATGTTTTTTAAGGATAACATGTCAGGGATTATCACCTGGTGCACTAGTGTGTCTAAGAAGATCATGGAGTGAATAATATACAGGGTCTGGAACAAATAATACTCTTTTTTATTACAAAACCATAAGCATGTAATTCTGTAACAGAACAATATCACACTGAAGCACACCCTATGACATTTTAGGTGAAATGTTCAAATTAAAACTATAAATTGTCACACCCATGTCATTAACCTACCAAGTACACTCAAGCAGGAGTTACCTCTGCCAGACCCTGTATAATATTGCACATGACTTGGGTTCATATCCCAGGCCTGTCTGGCTCATAATCTTGTCCCCATTCTAGTAGAAACATAGATTCTGAAACGTAGTAAATATTCAATTAACATATATAGATATTTTAAAAAGAATCAAAATTTGGTCTTTTGGGAAAGCACAGTTAAGTCTTTCTCAACCTCAATTTCCCCATTGCTATTTTCCTAGTTAACAATTTCTACCTAATAAGCTATTCTCAGTATTAAATTAGATAGGAGACATAGACTAGATTCAGATCATCATTGGGATCTAAGTTTGCATATGTGAAGGGAATATTTTCCTTAACCTGTTAAGTCATTATTCAAAGGTTTCTTGCTATCTTCCACTCATACTGTTTTAACTCAAGCCGTGTACATAAACACCAAGGATTTTTCTTATAGGGTTGACCTATCATATGTACACACACATGCACTCTTTGAGGTAATCTTGAGGCAAGCTTTTGCTGATTATATTTCACCTTTTCATGCTGTTGTCCTAAAAGATATTGACGTCATCTGGAGACATAGTAGCGCCGTCTGTCTTCAGAGGTTCAATTCATTCTGCCATCCGGAAACTATGTCCACAAGGCGGCCAGTGTTAGAAATTCGGCTTGTGACATGCAGGACATGGTGGAGTGCAAACATTGGTCAGTGCTTCCTCTCCCAGCCACAGAGGAAAGCCACACTGATTGGTATTCAGGAAAGGGACCTCCTGTTTCGAAGGATTCCTTCATGCTGTTCAGCAATGCTGTTTAGGGTGGATATTGCCATTTGAACTGCAAAGCTTAAACACACATATTAACTACCTGAAGCTGCAAATAGCAGCATAGTACATTATAAAAATAATGAATATTTTAACCAGCCTTTGCCCAACCAAGAAAAATATTGTGCAGAAGCGAGGCTGATTTTAGAAAAATGCCCAAGGAAACATAAAAAAAAGTTGAATTTCCTTTCAAAGTTTGTTTTTGCTAAACATTCATAGTTTTGCTTTTTCCAATCCAATTTTATTATAAGAAAGGTCTCCCACATGTGTACCTGGCATTTCTTTCAAAATAATCAGCAATACACAAAACCTTTGGAAACAGTGGGTGACTTCTTAAATGTGACAGGAAGAAAGGGAAAAACACATTACAAAGAAGGCACATATGTTTGTAGTTCCTTTAGTTCCAGGCAGATTTCATGCCCCCTTTATGGTGAGTGTTTACATTTTAATTTCTCTCTTTTGGAGAATTCAAATTTAACTGATTCTTCACTGCAGATTTTCCTCCCATGAAACCACTGAAGGTGCCACATCACTTGTGGCCATTGAGAGACTTTGATGTTTTGGAGCTGTAATTCTGAGTGAAGGCGATGGATGGATATTTCGCTATCTGTTGGATAGCTTCCTTGGTGACGATCAAAGTTACCAAAACATGCTCTTCAAGAATTCATAGTCTCCATCAGTAAAATAGGAATTTTAGACTGAACCTAATGAATAACAAAATGCTTTTAGAACCTATTGGGGGGCTCCTTTTCTCAACACTTGCATTTTCCCATAATTCCTCATAAGAGATTGGCACTAGTGTCAACCCATTTTCCAGCTAAGGAAACTGAGACACACAGACATAAAAAACTGGCTGTGTGGCTGAGGCAGGATTCATGGTTGAGGCAGGATTCAGATACCTGCTGTCCTAGTCCAAAGCCTCTCCTTTTTCTCCTTGGTGGGCTGTAGGTTAAATTTGGTGCAAAATTGGCTGAAATGACTTTCATGGCTTGCTGTTAAATCACTCATTCAAGGGATTTTTTTTATTTGTTTGCTTGTTGATTATTTTATCTAATTTGCGTAGTATACAATAATGTAATGAAACAAAATATGTGTCAGCATACCTAGGTTCTAGTCACAGCTTATCTCCTGGTTATAAATGATTTTTGGATATTACATAAAGTCCATTTACCTCCTGTGAAACAAACAAAATGGTACCATCTGTATCCACCTCAGGGTTTTATCCTCCAAGTCCTCTGTGGTCATGGATTTATATTGCTAATGATTCCCTTGTAAGGTAGAAAAATGCACTAACCTAAAGTTCATACTGTTCAGGCTTAACATTGGAATCTTAAACTTTTTTTTTTTTTTTGCCATGGAGAATATTGAACCTATTGGGGAAAGGAAAAATTTAAACTTATTAATAAATTTTTATCAAAAGTTTGCTAACATCAAGAATTACTGCCAAGAATAAGATGTGATGTATATTTGGAACAATAAAAAACAATAACTGACCACCAAATTTTTGTAATGGAAATTTTCTTTTTCTAATTTTTCATTTTTATTGAATTTATTGGGTGACATTGATTAATAAAATTATATAGGTTTCAGTTGTACATTTCTTTTTTTATTGATGCTCTATTATAGCTGTCCCAGTTTTCCCCTGTTACTTCCCCCTGTCCCACCCACCCTCCATTCTCACACTCAGTCCTCATCCTGTTGTCCATGTCCATGGGTCATTTATAACCTGTTTATTAATTAGATCCTTCCCTTGCTTTCTCCCCTTATCCCATTCCCCCTCCTCTTGGTTGCTGTTAGTCTGTTCCTTGTTTCCATGCCTCTGGTTCTATTTTGTTCATTTGTTTGCTTTGTTCATTAGGTTCCTCTTATAGGTGAGATCATATGGTATTTGCCTTTCACCGTGTGACTTATTTCATTTAGCATAATACTCTCCAGTTCCACGCATGTTTGACCACCAAATTTCTTTACTATCAGGATGTGGGAACATCTGTAATGGTAACCCAATGAAATTAATTCTTGACTGCCAACACATTTTTCATGCCACTCTTTAGCTTAATATTTGTCTAAATGAATACCTAAATCAATAAATATATATGTTAATTTTCAAGTATGATATAACAGTATAGAAAATGAAATATATTGAGATGTTTAGGATAAAGGGAGAACATCTCACAGTAGTCAGGCTTCTGAGAGATGACTTTGAGGGGCTGTGTAATTATGAGAACAACTAGCCACATGAGAAACATTCTAGGCAGAGGAAACATTAGATACAAATGCCATCAGATGACAATTTCTTGGAATGTTGAGAAATAGAAACAAGATGAAATGAGCAAGGTAGAGATGATACAGATGTGGTTAAAGAGATAGAAGACCGTGTAGTATATGCCTTTGTAGATTGTGGAAAGGAGATGCGTATTTCTAAATATGATGATATAGACCAGTGGTTCGTAAACTTTCATGTCTATCAGAATCATCAGAATCATCTGGATTACTACTAAACATGTATTACTGGGTTTGTATGGCTGGGCAGATCATAGAAATTTGCATCTCCAATAAGAGGTGCTGACACTGCTAGTGTAGGGACAATAATTTGAGAACCATTGCTTTAGTAGATATCTATTATCTGTCTGCCCACAATATATTTCACCACAATTTTAGAACAATTTTATTTTCTTGTGGGGAAAAATTCCTTCTATTCTTTTACTCCACCAACATATTTCATTCCCTTGCACACGAAACACCATTCAGTGATGGACACATGATTCAGTAGTCAATTGAAACTCAATTCAGAAACTATTGAGAAGTGAAAGTTATCAAGCCATTGATTGAGAAGCTAGCAGGCAATATAAGGGAAAAATCTTCCTAAGAGTTATGCAAATGCAGAGGAGCACTGAGCTGAAAGGTGATGAGGCCTGGAGGTCTGATACTCTCCATTGAACTCCTGGATCCATCCATGCCTCAGTGAACTCTATTCCTTTGCTTCTGTTACATGACGCATTTTCCCATTTTATGCTATAAGAAACATGTCTTTGTTTTCTGTATCTTGCAAACCAAAAATTAAATATAAATAAAAAACTATTATAAATATAGTAATTTTTAAGATTTTTGGATATACCTTTGTTCATTACAGGGAACTAGATTAGGGAGTGTAGCTGGCTCAGTACTACTCTGAACATTTATGATATATATATATAACTTTTGTACAGCCAACCTTGATATATTTTAAAGAATAAAATCCAAGTAAATAGGAGAACATGATGATTAGCTAAATGAACAAAAATGATGTAAAATGTGCTAAACAGAACTTGGTGGCACCAAATCCTTACCAACAGCAAGCACTGTCATCCCATAACCTCCATAATCTGACCTTAAACAAAATTTATCATTGTATCCCCTTTTCCTTCTACATGGAAACCTCATATCCTTTACAAGTTTGTAAAGGATATTTTTTTTTTACCATTTGACCCCTTTCATCCTTTTTTTAATTACAGTTATATGTGACAGCTTCCCATCATTCAGTTTTAGTTTAATTGTTGTCTTAGGCTAACGTGATTTCTTCAATAGCATTCCTTGACTGTTTTACTTGAAGAAGCATCTTCTTATTCAAGTCCAGCTCTATCAGATCATCCAATTTCCTTACTTTCTGAGAACTTAACATTTTCCCATATCATCTTGTTTACTTGCTCATTATATATGCCTTATAATAGAATATAACCTACATGAAAGCAGTGGTGCCTCCCATCTTACTTATCAGTAACTCTCTGTCACCCAATTGATAAATGAATTAGTTGCCCATTTTATAGAACAGAAAAATAAATGAATTAGTTGCACATTGCTACCTTCCCTTAAATATACCCTTTAAAAATATACTATATTTTTAGAGCAGTTTTTAGGTTCAGAGCAAATTGAGAGGCAGGCACAGATTTTCCATATGCTCCGTGACTCTCCACCACACATACATAGCCTCTCCTATTATCAGTATCTTGCACCAGAGTGTACATTTGTTACAATCAATGGACCTACACTGACACATTGTTATCACCCAAAGTCCACAGTTGACATTTGGGTTCACTCTTGGTGCTGAACATTCTATGGGCTTGGACTAATGACATGTATGCATCATTATAGCATATAGAATATTTCCACTTATCTAATAATCATTTGCACCTTTTATTCACCCTCCCCTCACAACCACTAATCTTTTTAATGTCTCCATAGCTGCACATGTCATACAGTTGAACCATACAGTATATAGCCTTTTCAGATTGTCTTCTTTCACTTTGTAATATGCATTTAATATCCTTGTCTTCTCATGGTTTGATAGCTTATTTTTTTTTGATGCTGAATAATATTCCATTGTGTTAAAGTGCATTTATCTATTCACCTGACTAAAGGATGTCTTCATTGTTTCCAAGCCTTTAGTCACTCAAGTGAGTGGAAAAATAGGGGACTGTCTATAATTTTGTAATTATATGTAAGCAAGATGCTGTTAGTGACCCAATGGCCATATGTGGATCAAATAGTTTTTCTGCAGTGGTAAATGATTTATGCCAGTGTGTCTATGCTTCCTCTCTTGTTCAACTTCATGACCACTTCAGCATGGGCTAGTGGGATAGGGTGTAGGCATTGGCCAACCTCAAAAATTTTGGAAAGGAAGCTGGTTTGGTGTGGCAGTGGTAACTCTGTTTTCAGACACATTATTTCTAAGATGACATCAAGCTGCTGAGTATGCTGTCTATGAGTGTGGAATTATATGTAGTTAGAAATATGGCATTGAAGAGAGAGATCATAATTGGTCCTAAACATCTGAGAATCATAAATTTAAGCATCTTAAAGAAAAAGTGAGTGAATGCAAAATACAGGTTGGTGGTCATTTCTGGGGGGAGGCAAAGGCAGATGGGGTCATGGAGGACCATTGAGGGATGATTCAAAAGTTGTTGGGAGGGAGGTACAAGGGGACTAAATGGTAACAGAAAAAGTACAATATATTTTTTTAAAGTTGTTGGTAATCTGGGTGGTAGATATTTTAGTTATATATCATTTATAACAAATATATAACTACATATCTATATTGATTTATATCTCATATATATAATATTTCATAATAAAAAGTAAAAAGAGCATAAGTATAAATTATCTTTCTAAACAAAAATGTGCAGTACCAAAAAGTGAAATTTTAATAATTCAAATGTCTTTTATAATTTCATAAAATGTGATTCCTTGTGGCACTTAGTTGATAGAATTCAAGTGAGCACAATACTTTTCATAGTTTCTAGCTATTTTCATAGTTTCTAACTATTTTAGTTGTGGATGAAGTAATGATGATATTTTTCTTAATCCTTTTTACTCTTGTGTAAACAAATATGACAATTTGAGATTCCTCCCTCTTCACACTAATGCCTGCTCTTCTACAAAATATGATCTCCAAATACTTAAAGCATAAAGAATGAAAGACTCATCCCTAAATCAGAGGCCATATTAATAAATGCACAATTTAAAGCACAGCATATGTATGAGTTACTTATTGCTATAATAATGCTGTAGAGCAAATCACTTTAAAACTTATTGGCTTGAATGATAAGAATATTTGTACCATCTGTTTGCTAGGTTGGCTGGGAGATTCTTGTGATCTGGAGTGGGCCTATTCTTGTGCCTGCAGTCTGCTGTGGGTGAGCTAGGGGCTCTGCTGATCTCAGCTAAGTTCTCTTCTAGCTAAGATTGTTGACCATCAGCTTGCCTCGGAGGAACTCCATGGGAAAACTGGAGAAATTCTGCTCTTCCATGTCTTATCCTGTAGCGGGCTAATCTGAGCATTTCTTCATGGCAAAGGTTGAAGAGGAAGACAAAAAGAAAATATATTCAAGGGCGTTTCTGGAGTACTACTATATTTTTACAAGCAGTGTTGACACCGTGTTTGCTAGCGATTGGCCAAAGGAAGAATTGGGGACAGAATGGAGCACTGGCCAGAGTGGGAGGATGCTGCACATTACAAAGCAAAAGTCATGGACACAGGAGAGGGTAAAGAATAAGGCTACTGATGCAATTTGTCTGCCACGACGTAGCCTTACTCCCTCTCCAGGACCTTCCCTAGCCTAGCTGTGATTTCCTGCCTATCCAAATCTTACATCTTTCTCTGAGGCTCAGTTTATGTGACCTTGACTCAATAAATGATTATTCCAGTCTCCTTGACCACCCAAGACCTTAAGCCACTCATTAGCTCCCATCATTTCTCCATTGCATCTATATTCTTTAATGTTATCTCATAATTGACTGTCCAATCAGACAATGAGGTATTAAGGAAAGGAATTTGTTTCATAACCTTACAGAGTCTGATAGAAGCTGTAAAGAAATTGGTCCTTCATCAGTAGTTTTGATTCTTTGTTCATTGACTTATTTTTGCAAATCTACTCATTTGTAAATCTTTTTTTTCCTGGAATTCTAGTATATTAACATTTATTTTTGGTGGTAATTGAGTATAACCCACTAATTCTTTCCTCCCTCTTTCCCCCCTTTTTTCTCCTTCCCTCCCTTGCTTCTTTTGTTCTTCCTTGCTTCTTTATATAGTTTTTTCTCTTTTCTTTAACTAATATTTTTACATTCCTGTAGATATAAGGAGTTTTACTTATTGGGTATAAAGAGGGTCAAAACCCTTTTCATCACAGTTAATTAGATTTCTAACTTGCTTTTCATAATGAGTATTTCTTCAGGCATATTACTTATACATACTTCTCCCCTTCTGGCCACCCCCCAAAAAAGCAGTTATCAAAACATGTTAAAAGGCACAGCTTCCTAAAACATCAAAGTCTGTACTTTTTAATTTATTAACTACCACCACAAAGCTACAGAACTGTCTAAATTGCACATATGAACTATATTGATGTCAAAATATGGTTAGAGTGCTGCCCTCAGTATTGATCTCATTATCTCATTTATATGTGTGTAAAATTTTGCTGTAATCCAAATCCCAACATCTGAATAATTTATGCAGAGGCCAAAGACATGTCAAGCTAGCAAATAATTTCAAGACCTTTACAGATATACCAGGTAAAAGCACAGAGCTGGGAAGTAGAAAAGAAACAACACGAGTCTTAGGTGAACTGTTCAAGAGGAGGGAACACCAGATATCAAATACAACCCTTCAATTTCTCAGTGAAAGGTGTAATGAGAATTTTCAGGGTCTAGATTTTCCACCATAGAGATGAACTTAGCCTAGCCTTCAACAACAAATACTTGAAAGACTAAAAGCAAAATCCACATTAAATTTATCATAATTAAGCTGTGCTTTGGAATGGGAAAGGAACTGGGAAACACACTATTTGAACCTCAGATCAATTGAGCAAGAAATATAATAAAGCATTATTATCCTCATTATAGAGTTGAAGAAACTTAACTGTATAATAAACAAAGAAGTTGAATGCTTTGTCCAAGTTCACACAGCTAGCAGGTGCAAGAGACTCTGGACTCTCCAGCTCTAGAATCACTTTCCTTTGCTTCCTCAACAGGTGGCTGAAAGCACAACCTCCCATATATGTAAAACATCACAAATTAACTGAAAAAGGACTTCCTGAGAGCCAGCAGGAGTCTGCTGGAGAGAAAGTACCAAGAGCTTTTCTTGTTTTTTAAAGATTTTGTGATTAGGGTCACAACCTGTTATTATTTCTTGAGCTGGGTAAGAAAAACAAAATGAAGGTGATGAACATGGGAGAAAAATTTTGTTCATTTTAAAGCAAGCCTTCTTTTTAAACAATGTGTTTATTCTTCACTGTTCTCTCATCTAAACCCTACTGTGACATTTAGCTTGGTGTCTCATGACAGGGTATCTTTTTACCATTTTTTAAAATTTCTCTTTTTTGAATGAACTGTATCCTCTGTGTCCTGATTTACCCGGAACATTCTCTCACATAAGATCAGCCAGGCTGGTCTGTCTGCTCCTGGCCCTACTGTTCTCATGAGAAAGGAGAGAAAGGGGGCTTATTGCCTGTAGTGTGTGAAAATGGGAGTAAGTAAGGTGAGGGCCTGGAATGGCAGGTATTGTCCTGAGACATGAATGGATAATCACTCCTGTCAGGGCAAATAGACTCTGTCACAGGAATTTGGTGGTTTTCTAGAGGAAATGAGGTTTCCCTGCAGGCTGCCAACCCCAAATGAGCTCCTTACAGCACCTGCAGATCTGAGCATCAAGCAATTATTCCACTATCTTGCCTAAAAACAAAGACTGTGCTACCCTTTCACAACCTCTGACCTTTTCCAGCTAACATAAACTAATTATATTTGCAGCAGGAGGGGAGGAAGGCTTTCGGAATCCTTCGCGGGAGTTGTCCTTCATGCTTTGTGCCAGGTTGTCAATTCTGGCAATCCAAAAGAACGACCTCCCTGCAATCAAGGGAGTTGCTAGATGAAGCGCTTGAAGAGATATAGGGAGGCCCTTATGACATGCAAAGTTCACTGCCCAGGATTTAGCAATGGGCCTGAGTGGCCCACAGTATCCATTTAGCAGTGGTACAAGGGAGCCATTGTTAAGTGTCACTTAGCAATTACAGCCTGGTCAAACAGTTGTTGTGTTTTGTTTTATTTTTGGATAACTTATTAATAGGCCTACAATTAGGTGTAAGGAATAACCCAAGCCATGGGCACTGAAACAAGGTTAGAGGTTAATTAAAACTTTCTTTCCCAACAGCTTGAGATTTTGCAAACTTTTGCTGAGAGGAGGACAGTCTTGAACAAGAAGGAGATAATATGATACAATTAGTTGGAAAGCAGGAGGGTCAAAATTCCCAGATGAGAAAGGAAAACTGGCCAAGAAAATCAGGCCAGAGGGACCACCTGGGCCACTTTAGATGCCAAGAATATCTGTGGCCATTCATCTGGTGGATGAGGCAGAAAGTGGTGTGCCTGCCATTCATCGAATCCCTCCTCTCTACCAAAGAAAATACAAGGTCAATGCTATAAACAGTAGGCAACCCAGAGTAATTGCAATTCCAGAAAGTGCCTCATTAGAAAAGCTCACAGGCAATCAGGTATTTCTTTTCCTATTGAAGGTATATTCCAATCTTGAAACTATGTGCCCGGGCTTCTTCATGGTGCCTGGGGTTGCAGGGGGATTTTCTGAGAGTTTTTGAAGGATTGTGCCTAAATAAATGAGTGACTTTGCAATCGAGAGGAAGCAGCCCATCGGGACCTCTGGGGTTTGCTTGCTATGCTGTGGCACACACATAACCACAGCTGCTCAGTCTCTAAACTCTATCAAAAGAGCCTCTCTTTCTCCATCCCTTCTAGGTCATAATCAACATATTGTATCTTAAGTTCAGCAGCAGCTGCTCTTTGCCTAACAACTCAAGACCCTGAAACTATTATTGGAAGTTTCTGGGATTTAATATGTCTTCAAGTTCTTTTTTAAACCCCCTCCTTTGCTCCCACCCGCAACCCAAACTTTGACACATCCAGCTGGCAGATTCCACTGACTGGAAGTTGACTAAAAATTGCCAACTCATTTTCTTTCTTTCTTTCTTTTTTTTTTCCAGTGCAGCTGGTGCCAACATGTGATGGTTTGTTTTGCTCCAGTCACTGAAGTTTTTGTTTTCTTTTATTTCAACCCCCTGCTGGCTTCCCAACTTGGTGCTGAGTCATCTGTTGCAGGTGTTCTAAGCGGCTGGTATTTATGTCATTCACAGATGGTTTGGGTAAATTACACAATGTTCCTGCAGCCCTGTTGAAGCTTTCTCGCTCCCTTTGATCCATGGACTTCCTGTGGCTCCTGCACATGTGCAGAACTTCAGGGCACTGGGTAAGCACTTGGGTGGATTCTATCCAAAGATGGTTAGGTTGCTCTGGGCCCAACAGTCTAATGAAGTCCAACTGAGGCTAAGAGAAGTTGACTAGAACAGAGAACCCTGAAATCACAAGGCACCACAAGCTTAACCTGCAAAAGTAATTATATACCAAAAGTATGATAGAACATGAATAAGTTAATGCTATAGCTGCCTAAGGAAATTGGGGTAAAAGGGGCCACGTTCTGTCTCTGAAGAAGGGGAAAGTTATGTTGGAGAAGTAAAACCTGTTGTAATGAAACTATTAAGTCTTAGAAATATGCATATAGTGTTTCCTTTTTCTTTTCCACTTGTCTAACCCCACAGTGTCTCCAGCCCGTCTTCCAGTGATGCGTGTGAAGGCTGGCTCACAGGTAAGAATCTGAAAATTTCACTTATTTATACAGTAGATACAGGGCATCAATCAGAAACACAAATTCTTGGTTTTTTTGTTTCCATCTGAGAAGGCTGTCCTTTGTTATACAGCAATATACTCCACTTGGAAAGGCTCAATGAAGTACCTTCTTGTGGAGATTTATAACTTAGCAAAAGAAATCTCTGTGTGGCCATTGCCAAAGATATGAAGTGTTAACAGTATTTCATAAGCATTTTCAGAAGCAGAATTTTGGCAGAGCTGTGCTTTACCAGTACTATTGAAATCTTATCACTGTAGGCTACTACATTGATTCTTTCAAGGTGACCAAGCTTCCAAAGAGTTTCCCAGGAAGAGCAAATTTCAGTGCTAAAACTAAGACAGTTATGGGCAAGCAGTAGCTATCTTGATGTGTGTATGGAATTATCTGAGGAACTTGGTTAAAATGTAGATTTCTGGGTCTCAACCCTAGAGGTAATGATTCAGTTGGTCTGGGGTGGAGCTTGAGGACTTGCATTTCTAACAAGCTCTGAGGTGATGGTAAAACTGTCAGATGAGGGTTGTACTTTGAGCTGAAAGCAGCTAGAACATCCTTTATTACTTTCTTGAAATTTCTAAAGAGAAGATTACATGTATGAGAAGATAAAATGAAGAGCACAGATCCTAGAGCAGTGCATATAAAACAGAAAAACATTATTATTTTTCTTAAAGTGATTCACCCTGGTTGAATCAGGCAATGGTTGCCATAAGAAACAACAACCACAAAATCTCTGGCATACAACAATAAATGCATACTTATATTCACAGGCCACAGGCTCCAAGTGGTTCAGCCAATCTGGGCTTAGCTTGGGAGTAGGGGGAGGTAGGGTGTCTTTTAGTTTGTAGGTTGGCTGTAGCTCCTCCCACATATCTCATTCTGGAAACCTGACACATATTTTCTCATGGTGCAGATCAGAAGTAGAAACATGATGTTTCTGGAAATTTAGGCTCCAAATTGGCATAATAACACTTACACCCACATTGGCTATAACCAGTCAAGTGCAGAATCAGTAGAGTAGGGCAGTACGTTCTTCCATTGACAGTGCATAAGGAGGGAGTAAATATTTGCTGAATAATAATTTTTTATACTACAGTCATCTCTGAGTTTAACAATACCCAGTTGGGTACCTGAAATATCAGATCTGACCAGAAAAAGTCCAGCCATTGTTAATATAAGAAGAATAGTTTATGTTACAATGGTGTAACCTGGCAGCCAAGGAGACTGGACTGCAAAGCACATGTGTGAACAATGACAACTTCACTGTGCTAGTTACTGAGGGCAGTAGAGGCTACAGAGTGAGCATGTAAACTGTGCGGCCATCACATTCTAAATGACTGAGGTTTGAGCTCCAAAATATATAAAGAATTCACATGACTCCACTCCAGGAAGACAAACAATCCAATTATACAATGGACAAAGGACCTGAACAGATACTTCTCCAAAATGGACATACAGAGGGCCCAGAAACAAATTAAAGGATACTCAGCATCTCCAGCCATCAGAGAGATGAAAATTAAAAACACAATGAGATATCACTTCACACCAGTGAGAATGGTCACCATAAACAAAGCAACAAACAACAGGTACTGGCAAGGTTATGGAGAAAAGGGAACCCAAGTACATTGTTGGGGGCAATGTAGACTGGTGCAGCCACTGTAGAAAACAGTATGGAATTTCCTCAAAAACTAAAAATGGAGCCACCTTTTGACCTGGCAATTCCACTGCTGGGATTATACCCTAAAGATGCTGAAACACCAATTCAGAAGAACCTATGCACCCTAATATTCATAGCAGCATAATTTCCAATTGCTAAGTGTTGAAAGCAACCTAAGTGCCCATCAGTAAATGAGTGGATCAGAAAACTACAGTACATTTACACAATGGAATACTACACAGCAGAAAGAAAGAGGGAACTCCTACCCTTCGTGTCAGCATGGATGGAACTGGAAAGCATTATGCTAAGTGAAATAAGCCAGGCAGTGAAAGACAAATACCATATGATCTCACCTATAAGTGGAACCTAATCAACAAAACAAACAAACAAGCAAAATACAGCCAGAGAAATTGAAATAAAGAACAAAATGACATTAACCAGAGGGGTAGGGGAAGGGGCATAATGGAGGAAAGAAAGGGAAGAGTTGTCAAATAACATGTATAAAGGACACACAGCCAAAGCCAAAGGTGGGTAGGTTTGAAGGTGGGAGGTGGTGGGGGTGGGGCAGGGGAAAGTGGTGGTAGGAAAATAGAGACAACTGTACTTGAACAACAATAAGAAATAAATTAATAAATTTTAAAAAATGACTGAGTGAGCAGAGCAACAAATCTGTATCAAATTTTGTGTTAAACTTGAACATTCCTCAGTACAAACAATTTGGATGATTCAGAAGGCCACAGCTATGGGCAACTGATGACTGGCAACTTCATCAAGACAACACGTCCACTTCATGCATCATGTCTTGTACAGAGCTTTTGGACAAAACTTCAAATCACCCAGGTGACTCAGCCCCACTACATCCCAGATTTGGTGCCCTGTGACATCTGGTTTTTCCCCAAACTAAAATCATCTTTGAAAGGGAAGAGATTCCAGACTGACAATGAAATTCAAGAAAATATGACGGGGCAGCTGATGGTGACTGGGAGAACTGTATGAGGTCCCAAGGTACCTATTTTGAAGGGGACTGAAGTGTTATTTTCCTATGCACAATATTTCTTGTATCTTGTATCTTCTTCAATAAATGTCTCTATTTTTCCTATTATATAGCTGTATACCTTCTGGACAGACTTGGTATAATTGCTAAACATTTCATAACCTATAACCAATTTTCATGTTCACTTAACATTTAGGTAGGAATAGTTAGTTACCAGTAGACTGAGGGACTGAGTGTTAATTATTTTTAAATTATAATGCATTTAAATGTAAACCTAAAAACTGAAGCCTTGTAAAATATTTTTTTATTAAACACAATTTTATCACTTTGGTAAAAAATACTATAATATGATCTCAGTTACTCTCTATTAAAGAAATTCCCTTGATGTTTTACTTATTTGATTTCTCTGTAAGAAACCAAATAAAATATAGAATATGCAAAATGTACCCAGGTTACAAGTTTTTGTTTAGAAATAAGTGTATTACTATACTTAATTTTATTTTATCTGAAATATTCTGCTTCTCATCTCCATTATCTTTTCCTCTGAAGTCCCCAACCTGTTTCCATTCCATTGAATAAATCTGCAGATTCAGAGGCCTTTCCTACACAAATATTACAAATATTTCCTATTATAATAACATGTAAGAGACTTAGGGAGAAAGTAAAATAACTGTCAAAATATGCAGATAAATTATCTAAGAAAATATTTTGACTATAATATCAATAGAACCATCATGTTTTTTAAATACATAAATTGTTTCTGTTTTTCAGCAAAAGCCATTAAATGTATGGCTTTATACCTACCATTATACTATGATAAAGTGTTCTTTCTTATCATTGGCTGGGCCTTTAGAGAATCAATGTTTCCAGAATTTGGTCTTTGCATTCATTGCTCACTGACTAGATTTTTTCCAAGTAAACATGAGATTTTCATTGGTTTAGCAGAGGAATGTCTTTATCAAAGTTAAGGAAGTCATTTGCTATTTGTGCACCTTAAGAAACAAACATTTGTCACTGAGCCAGAAAAGAATTCTCCATTATTAAAAGACTAGCCAATTTCTTAAACTTTTCTTGCTGGGTCACTGTGACCTGCCTATATGTTGGTGGGAAGCTCCTGGGCACAGTATTTTAAATTTTTTTTTTTGATGTACTATAGAGCAGTGCAAATAACTCACCAGCCAGGATTGTTTCTCCAAAAGTTACTAACCTTACATCTGCTATGAAGGTCAGAGGCAAATCCATTTTGTGCTGCTAATTACTCCAATAATTTTATGCAGGAGAAACCTGGCTAAAATGACTGACCTTAGCAGCTTTGAAGGGGAAAAACAAGAAGAGGGTTGTACTAAAAGCACAATATGCAACCTAGTAAGTATACAGGAAAGTAATGATGGATATTGTTAACAAGCATTTGCTACTCAAGATAATCCCTCTAGAGCTGTGCTTTCAAAATCATGGTCACTAGCACTATGTGACTATTTAAATTTAAATTTAAGTTAATTAAGATTAAAAATTCAGGTCCTCAGTTAGCCACCTTAGCCACTTTCAAGTGCTCGATAGCCATGTGTGACTAGGGCTACCATGATGGAGAGCACAGACATGGACTGTTTTCATCATTGAAGAAATTGTCAGAGGGGATATGGTTCCTGTTAAACTTCTATCCAGTTATATTCCAGGGTGTGGCATTGGATGCTACTGAATTCTAGGTGCTTTACAAATATTGTCATTTGATTCTTACCTCAGGAAATAAGAAATATCCATGGGTTACTTTGAGATAAATGAGGTGAAGAGAAAATAAGAGCTGACCCAATATCATAATTAAATCAATTCATTTGAATCAAAGGAACTTTATTTTTTTTTTTAATTGACAGCTACTGTTACTGAAATAATTGCCTAGAATTTAGCAATAGATTCCACCACAGATCTGGAAGTATAGGGACAAGAATAGGGACCATGTCCAAGTGGGAAGAAGAAGAAAAAGTACAGGGTATTTGTGGTCTCACCAAAGAGTTGAGATTCAGTAGGAATAGTTGGCACAGGAATAGGAAACTGAAGCAGAAATACAGTTATAGGATCCAGGCAGTGAGAGAAAGGTTGTACTTAGGAGGTTTGTGGGTTCCCAGACTCACCCTGGAAACAAGGCTAAGGACCTCAAGACTAATGTTGAAACCACTAAATGGACAGATTAGGATCCTAGTTTCCTTCTAAGATTAAGTTGGATCTAGTATTTAGAGGAAGGAATTTCGGAACCTATAGTTCAATACAGACTGCCATTCCCAAAGCCTTGGATAAAAGAAAATCCATAATCTCTCTTTCTCTTTTGAAATTCAATGTAGCCATGAAATTTCAAAAGAAGAAGATGCCATACATTCAATGTTCTAAGATATTACTATACAAAATCAGAATAAGAGAATATGATGGAAATACGGAAAAAACATAAGGAATTATTGAGTCTTTTACTTCAAGATGGTTGGTAATGAAAATATGCTACCCTACTCTATATATTATAAATTACTCTTATATAGAACATTGTACCAAAATCTCAGAACACCCAGGATTGTCCAGCCATATTTTATTGCAGAAAAATTTGCAATGATGTTTGCATTTGGAAACTTTCTCTTATGTTACACAAGGAAATAACTCTAGTACCTGGCATTGTTACTGATGTATGACTCATGTGACTATATAATTTATCATCCAAATAGAGACACTTTTGAGAATGAATGTAATTATTTATAATTATACCAAAACCACAGGTGTAAACCAGAACTGTTAGAGCCAAAACAGGGCATATCATCCCCCTAGTCCAGACCACAGCTGTGTGCAATTGGATCATGCCTTGGATCATGCCTTTTCCCCACCTCAGTTACCAAATGTGACCCATAGTCTGCTCTTCTGTGTCAGCTAGTTTGCAAGGTGATTGGAATAATAACATAAATATATAGTATTGGAGATATCTAATATCCTCAAGTAAATATAACCAGTGTGGAAAAAAGTGTGATAGATCATAATTGTTGAGTTTTTGCTTAAAAGGGAAACCAGTTACAATATATCCAAGAAAAAAGTGTCCAATAACAAATTTCCTCTTACCATGGTAGAGAATTAATATTTCTTTTCAACTTAACAGAAAACAATTTCCTACTATCATTAGGGCATCATATTTGATACTCTAGTCTGGTTGTGTCAGTAGTAATCCAGGGAATTTGGAGGGCATTTTGGTTGTCACAATGTTCATGATGCAGTCCTGGTATTTAGTGGGTGGGGACCTGGAATTGCGGATGGATAGTCTCACATAGTGAAGAAATGAAGACATATTTCAGGACCCATAACATTTCAGTGGATAAAAAATGTGCTTACAAATACAAAATCCTAAAACTTAATTCTTTTTGCATATAAATACAAAATATATTTTTACACTGTTTTATAACAACTACTATACACATGGTGGGGATATGCTCTTCTTTTATTTGGCACTATGTTAAGAATAGTTTGCTATTTCAAAAAATGACACAACAGAAGACAGCACCACTCATCATATTTGAGTGGCATCACTACACACCTGCATTTGTGCCTGACATTCAAGGTGACCCTTGCATGGGTGTAAACTTTGACAGCTTAATTATGTCTCCCAGTGTAGTTATGCCCAAGCATTTACATGTTGAAATACTTATTTTATCACAAATTATTTTCCTTTTAATTTCTTTTGCAATTTATTTTTACAATATAATTACATTATATTGACTTAAAAATGAGTGTGTGGGCAGTTTATATTATCTATGAAATTTATTTAATATACTGCAGGCTATGTTATAAAATCTCTGATATAAATAAGGGCCTTTGGACTGAACAAGGCTGTGGACCAGGGTTCCAAGGCAGTGCTACCCAAGTGTAGTTCCAGAACTGGCAGAGAGCATTCATTAGAAATACAGATTATGCATGCCCAAGCCCCTTTGACCAGTGGCAACCAAGCAACTGGAGGCGACCCTATGACCAGAGTTGACCCTGCTATGGACCGGAGGTAGCCGAGCAACCAGAAGCAGCTCTATGAGGAGGTGGCCCTGTGACCAGAGGAGGGAGCTTTGTGGAAGATCCAGAGTTCACACCTGTGATCCTAGGGTGAGTGCACAAAACACAGGAAACTCAGGGAGCCCACACCTGTAAACTCGGGTAGGCACCGCACACTCTGTAGGAGACCCGGAGCTCACAGCCATAAACACGGGGAATGCTCGATCCCTAGGAGATCCCAGCTCAAACCCATAAACTCAGGAAAGCACACACTCCTCAGAAGGCTCAGAAACCACGCCCAAGGCCCTGGAGGGAGAGGCACTGACTAGCCCTGGGGAGAGTGCGCAGCTGGCACTGAGGAGAGTAACCCAAACCTGACTGAGTGCAGAACAGGGAGAAAAGCATACCAGTCACCCCTCAGCCCCTTGCAGCCAGCAAGACCAGAGAAAACAGTTTGGCCAGTTTGAAAACAGCAAGAGGTTTGTTTGTTCATTTGTTTGTTTGTTTGTGTGTTTTGTTTTCGTGGGGGTTTTTGCTTTGTTTTGTTTTAATTATATATTTTTTATTTTTATTATTTTTATCATTTTATCCCTCTCTTCCTTTTGCTTCTCTTTACTTCTTTCTTGTTTTATTCCCTCTTCCTTTCTTTCCAATTTTATCTCTTCTTCCTTCCTCTTTTTTCTTCTTTTTTCATTTTTTTCTTTTTTCTTTTTAAATACCCATGAGTGAGACAAAAAAAAAACAAAAAACAAAAAACTGAAACTGTGAGAAAAAAACAGAGTTGGACCCAAAGAGGGGGCATCCCAACAGCTGAGACAGTGGAAGCTGTGATCACCAGGATGCCTGAAGGAGACTGCACTACTAAGTTTCACAGGTATTCTAGCACAGAAGTTCACACCATAAACCCAGGGAGCCAGAACAGATCAATTCAAGAAGCTGAGGCTGACAAGAAGAGTCTCACAAACAATGGGAAGACAAAGGAAAAATCCCCAAATGAAAGGAAAGGAGGAAGTCCCAGAAAGAATGTTAAATGAAATGGAGGCAACTCAATATAAGATATTGAGTTCAAAGCAATGGTTGTCAGGAAGCTCCATGAGCTCTCAAAGAGATACCAGAAACTACAGGGAAGCTACGATGAACTCACTGCAAACTGTATCAACATGAAAAAGGAAGTAGAAACTGTCAACAAGGGCCAAGGGGAAATGAAGAACACAATTTCTGAACTGAAGAACACAGTAGAAGGAATCATAAGCAGAATCGATGAAGCAGAAGGTCAGATCAGCGAATTGGAGGGCAAAGTAGAAAAAACACCCAGAAAAAGCAAGAAAAGGAAAAGAGGCTCAAAAAGAATGAAGAAAGATTAAGAGAAATGCAACACAATATGAAATGTAATAATATCCATAAAATAGGGATTCCAGAAGGAGAAGGAGAAGAAGAAGAGCAAGGGATTGAAAACCTATTTGAAAAAGTAATGATGGAAAACTTCCCTAATTTGATGAGAGAAAAAGTCACACAAATCCAGGAAACACAGAGAGTCCCAATCAAGAGGAACCCAAAGAGGCCCACTTTAAGACACATCATAATTAAAATGGCAAAAGTCCAAGACAAAGACAGAATCTTAAAGGCAGCAAGGGAGAAATGGGAAGTAACATACAAGGGAGCCCCAATAAGGTTAGCAGCTGACAACTAAATGGAAACACTCCAAGCCAGAAGAGAATGGCAAGAAATATCCCAAGTAATGAGAACCAAAGGCCTGCCACCAAAACTACTTTACCCAGCAAGGCTTTCAATCAAGATAGAAGGCCAAATAAGGAGCTTCCCAGACAAAAGAAGTCTAAAAGAATACACTTCTACCAAACCAGTTCTGCAGGAGATACTAAAGGGACTGCTTTAAGGAAAGGAAGGAAAAGAGAGAGACAGAGAGTGAGAGAGAAAGGAACATAGTGACGAAAATGGCAATGAATAAGTTCCTATCAATAATAACCTTAAATGTAAATGGATAAAATGCTCCAATCAAAGACACAGAATAGCTGAATGGATAAGAAAGCATGACCCACACATATGCTGCCCACAAGAGTTCCACCTTAGGACAAAAGACCTACACAGACTCAAAGTGAAGGGCTGGAAACAAATTTTCCAAGCAAATGGACAGGAAAAAAAAAGCCAGGGTAGCAGTACTAATATCAGACAAAATAGACTTCAAAAGAAGAGCCATAAACAGAGATCCAGAAGGTCACTTCATAATACTCAAAGGAAGAATCCACCAAGAAGACACAAACATTATAAATATATATGCACCCAACATAGGAGCACCTAAATACATAAAAAAAAATCTTAGAGGACTTCAAGAAAGATATTGACAGCAACACAATTATAGTAGGGGATTTTACCACCCCACTGTCAAAAATGGACAGATCTTCTAAACAAAATATCAACAAAGATATTGTGGCATTGAACAACATTCTGGATGAAATGGACTTAACTGATATATATAGAGCCCTTCATCTCAAAGAAACTAAATACACATTCTTTTCAAATGTACATGGAACATTATCAAAGATAGACCACATGATAGGACACAAAACAAGCCTCAACAAATTCAAGAAAATTGAAACCATACCAAGCATTTTCTCCAACCACAAAGGACTGAAACTGGAAACCAACCCCAAGGGGAAAAACCAAAAACACTCAAAATCATGGAGATTGAATAGCATGCTATTAAACAATGAATGGGTCAAGAATGAAATTAGGGAAGAAATAAAAATGTTTCTGGAAACAAATGATAATGAACTCACAACAAACCAAAACTTATGGGACAGAGAGAAAGCAGTCCTGAGAGGAAAGTTCATAGCAATACAGGCCTACCTAAAAAAGATAGAAACATTTCAAACAAACAGCGTAACCCTACACCTACAAGAACTTGAGGAACAACAAGAAAGGCAGCCCAGAGCAAGTAGAAGGAGGGAAATAACCAAGATCATAGCAGAATTAAATAGCATAGAGACTAAAAGCACAATTCTAAGGATCAATGAATCCAGGAGCTGGTTCTTTGAAAAGACAAATAAAATCAACAAGCCTTTAAGCAGAGTCATCAAGAAAAAAAGAGAGAGGACCCAAATAAGCACAATCAGAAATGTAAGAGGAGAGATTACAACTGACACCACAGAAATACAAAGGATTGTAAGAAATTATATGAAGAACTATATGCCAAGAAATTAGAAAACCTAAGTGAAATGGACAAGTTTCTAGAAAAATATAATTCCAAAACTCAATGAGGAAGAAGCAGAAAGCCTGAACAGACCAATAACAGCAGATGAAATAGAAGCAGTAATCAAAAAACTCCCAACACACAAAAGACCTGGACGAGATGGTTTCACATGAGAGTTCTACAAAGCATTTAAGGAAGAACTAACCCCTATCCTTCACAGACTATTCCAAAAAATCCAAAATGATGGAAGACTCCCACTCTTTTTATGAAGCCAGCATCATCCTAATCCCAAAACCAGATAAAGACACAACAAAGAAAGAAAACTTCAGGCCAATATAGCTGATGAACATAGATGCTAAAATCCTCAACAAAATATTGGTAAACCGCATCCAACAACACATTAAAAAGATCATACATCATGACCAAGTGGGATTCATCCCAGGGATGCAAGGATGGTTCAACATACGCAAATCAGTAAATGTAATACATCACATAAACAAAAGCAAAGACAAAAATCACATGATCATATCAATAGATGCAGAAAAAGCATTTGATAAGGTACAACAGCCATTTGTGATAAAAAACAGTCAGCAAAGTGAGAATAGAAGGAGCATTCCTCAGCATAATAAAGGCAATATATGAGAGGCCTACAGACCACATCATACTCAATGGGCAAAAACTAAAATCTTTTCCACTAAGATCAGGAACAAGACAAGGATGTCCACTTTCACCACTTCTGTTCAATATAGTATTAGAAGCATTAGCCACAGTGATCAGACAAGAAAATAAAATAAAAGGCATCCAAACCAGAAAGGAAGAAACAAAACTATCATTGTTTGCAGATGACATGATAGTGTACATAGAAAATCCTATGGACTCGGCCAAAAAGCTGCTCCACCTAATAAAGGAATTTGGCCAAACAGCCAGATACAAAGTCAATATCCAGAAATCAAAGGCATTTTTGTACACCAGCAATGAAATAGCAGAAGCAGAAATCAAGAAAAAAATCCCATTCGATATAGCAAAAAGAAAAATAAAATACCTAGGAATAAACCTAACCAAGGAGGTAAAAGATCTGTATGCAGAAAACTACACAACACTGAAGAAAGAAATAAAGGAAGACACAAACAAATGGAAACATATACCATGTTCATGGATTGGAAGAATTAACATCATCAAAATGTCCATACTACCCAAAGCAATTTACGAATTCAACGCAATACCTATTGAAGTACCAATGGCATATTTCACAGACATAGAACAAACACTTCAAAAATTTATATGGAACCATAAATGACCCTGAATACTTGCTGCAATTTTGAGAAAGAAGAGCAAAGTAGGAGAGATCACAATACCTGACACCAAACTGTATTACAAGGCCACTGTAATCAAAACAGCCTGGTATTGGCCTAAAAACAGGGAGCAGTGGAGCAGCACAGAGAGCCCAGAAATAAACCCAAATCTCTATGGTCGATTAATATTTGACAAAGGGGGCAGCAACATAAAATAGAGTAAAAATAGCCTCTTCAACAAGTGGTGTTTGGAGAACTGGACAGCTAAGTGCAAAAGAATGAAACTGAAGCACCAACTTACAGCATACACAGAAATAAATTCAAGGTGGATAAAAGACTTAAACATAAGCCATGACACCATTAAAGTCCTAGAGGAGAATATAGTCAGGAAAATCTCAGACATTTCACCCAGCAACATTTTTAATGATATGTCCCCTAAAGCAAGGGACATAAAGGAAAGAATAAGCAAATGGGATCTCATCAAAATAAAAAGCTTCTTCATGGCTAAAGAAAACAGTATTAAAATAAAAAGAGAACTGACTGTATGGGAAAATATATTTGCCAATGATACCTCAGACAAGGGTTTAATCTCCAAAATATATAAAGAACTTACACGACTCCACTCTAAGAAGACAAGCAACCCAATTAAAACATGGGCAAAGGACTCGAACAGATACTTCTCCAAGGAGGACATACAGAGGCTCTAGAGACACAGGAAAAGATGCTCAATATCGCTTGCTATCAGAGAGATGCAAATTAAAACCACAATGAGATACCACTTCACACCAGTCAGAATGGCCATCATAAACAAAGCAACAAACAACAAGTGTTGGAGAGGCTGTGGAGAAAAGGGGACCCGAGTGCACTGTTGGTGGGACTGCAGACTGGTACAACCACTATGGAAAGCAGTATGGAATTTTCTAAGAAAACTAAAAACGGATCTACCTTTTGACCCAGCAATTCCACTGCTAGGATTATATCCTAACAACTCTGAAACACCAGTCCAAAAGAACCTATGCACCCCAATGTTCATAGCAGCACAATTTACAATAGCCAAGTGTTGGAAGCAACCCAAGTGCCCATCAGTAAATGAATGGATCAAAAAACTATGGTAAATTTACACAATGGAATTCTATGCAGCAGAAAGAAAGAAGGAGCTCCTACCCTTTGCAACAGCATGGATGGAACTGGAGAGCATCATGCTAAGTGAAATAAGCCAGGAAGTGAAAGACAAATACCATATGATCTCACTTTTAAAAGGAACCTAATAAAGAAAACAAACAAACAAGCATAATATAACCAAAGACACTGAAATTGAGAACAGGCTGACAGTCACCAGAGGAAAGAGAGGAGGGAATTTCAGAGAGAAAGGGGAATGGTTTAGATCAACAAGTATAAAAGACACATGGACAAAACTGGGGGGGGGGTGGAAATGGGAGGGAGGTGGGGAGGGCTGGGGCGGTGGGCTGGGATGGTAGTAAAAGACAGAAAACTGTACAAGAACAACAATTAAAATAAAGAAATAAATAAATACAAACTCAACACCTAAAAAAATAGAAAAAGAAATACAGATTATTAGGCTTTACCCAAGATCAATGGAATCATAACATCTTAGGTGGTAGCCAGGTGATCTGTGATTAAATAAGCACTCTTTGTGATTCTCATACATGCTCTTAATGCCCACAATGATTTGAGGATTTTTGCTCCAGGTAAGACAAAGATGAATAGTAATAAATTTTCTTCAGAGAACATATAATCTAACAGTAGATATAACAATGTCTTCCTTCTTGAATTATGAGTAAGAAATTCAAATTACTTTGGTATTATAATGACCAAAAAATGCAACAGAAATTTGGCAGTACCCTAATTCCAGAGACTGATATACTGAACATGATATATCAATAGCAAAAGCTGGGTCCTGAGACAAGTTTAAACTACACTACTCTGATTAAAATGAAAAGGACTTATGTTGTTAAGACTCAGTAGAGTCCTAAAAGTGCACCCAGCAGAGTACTTCAACTGTTCCAAAACACGTCATTCTCTACGTTTTAATAGGGAGCGAACAGCTGGGATGTGTTATTAGTAAGCCAAGTTTTCATCGACTTTCTGGTTTTCTTTAGCCAAAGTCTTACAACAATCTTCAGAAAAATTAGTGCCTGAAGCTACAGAAAGTCTTCAGTTGTTTTGGAGAACTGCTGAGTAAGTCAGGTCTCAAAGATAACATGCCCAGAAGGACTTGTGTTGGCACCTTTGACCTTTCCACATTGGAAATGTCTTCACAACCAATTACACTATTCTCAACTGTCTATTTACTTTTAAATGACTCTAGTTAAATGTTAAGAGTTATTCTGATGACCCAGTTCAAGACTAGCAGGAAAAGCCTAACCAAATCAATAGATTAAACTGAGAAGCTCTCAAATAAATGAGCAAGACTCAAGTCAACATCTTAATAAAAGAGCAACAAATGTTAAGTGCCTATATGTGTTGGTTGCACTGAGCCAGACATCACTTTTAAAAAAACATAAACTGATCTATGTGGAATCAATGTAGGGTGAAGTGCTTTTTTCCATCCACTTTCCCTGCAGGGCATTGCGTGCGTGCGTGCGTGCGTGCGTGCGTGTGTGTGTGTGTGTGTGTGTGTGATTGTTTCAAATCATCATTATAGTGATCTAACTTTCACAGATTCACCAAAACCACTCCTAGAGATATTCTTCCTATATTTTTATTGTTGGGAAACATCTTGAAACATTATCTCCTCCTGCCACCCAAAAGACAGCAGGCTTCGTAAGTAAGGCTCTTCATTGGGTTGCCTCATATTGTCACCTACATGAGTATTTATTTCTAACTTTGTGTTATTTTCAGTGCTGCTCACCAAGCATGACTGAATTTCAGCAAGTCCATTAATGTCAGGTTCTATATAGGAAGGTATTTTCAAAATATTATTCCATGTTCATTGTTCATAAGCCCATGGCTCACAATGACTAGTGTCCTTTTTATGGCCCACAGGCAATTCCTATAACTTTATAACCCCTACTGGGAGTGGGTGGAGAGAAAGAGAGAGAGAGAGAGAAATGGTGCCAATTCTTTGGTAATTTATTATGCAAAAATCTAAGTGCTAAAGTCACCTGGATAAAAGTATAAATTTTCAAAACATATTTTGGCTGCAGACAACTCCACTTTAACATTCACATCCCATTTGGTACAGAGAGCTTGTGAAAGAAGCATTTAGCAACAGGTGGCCCTGGTTGCACTTAAGCAATTCCCCTAGGGAATAAACACATGCTTACACTGTGGAGTCCCAGGCCAGTAAATCCAAGTAAAAATTACAACTCCCAGTACTCAGCTCATTTAGTTTTACACAATGGAGTCCATCCTCTTTGTTGGGGATGGAAAATGTATTCCTTTTAGGGGAAAAAAAGCATAGTTTTAGCATAAGAGGGAAAAAAGCATTGAAAGTTAACAGACTCAGCAGATAATAAAAGTTCTGCCAATGATCAGCCCTGAGATTTTGGTCAAGAATTTAAGATTCCTGTTCATTAATAGTGTCAGTGTGTATAAAATTAAGAAGTTTAAAAATCCTAGATGGCTTGTGAAAGGAATTTAAGAGGTGCACATACATTAATTTGTACAAAAAATTGGTGTGTATCAGCACATGCTTTCTACAGATTTTTTAAAGGTTTTATTTATTTATGTTTAGAGAAAGGGGAAGGGAGGGAGGAAGAGAGGGAGGGAAACATCAATGTGTCATTGCCTCTCACATGGCCCCCACTGGGGACCTGGCCTGCAACCTAGGCATGTGCCCTGACTGGGAATCAAACCAGCCACCATTTTGGTTAGCAGCCCACGCTCAATCCACTGAGCCACACTAGCCAGAACACTTTCTACATATTTTTACAAGAATAGATATGACCCCAAATTTTTAAGAATCATTGGATTAAATTTCTCCAAGGAAATTTTACTACCCTAATGTCCTACTTACTTTAAAAAAATTATTGAAAACTTTTATAAAACAGTACACTGTTTCAAGCTCTTGAGATACATGGAGAGACAAATATGTAGACTTTGCCTTATTGCTAACTATTCCATTGCTTTAAAATCCCCAACTATAAAGAAAGAGATCAACAGCACCAGATTTAATAATTCTTACAATCTGGGTTCAATCCTCACTTCTTACTAAAATTTTATACTGAATCCCAGGTAACTCTTATTCACAAAATTGAGTATATTACCTAGAAGTATCTGCATTCCTTGAGAGTTTATGACCAATGCAACATACCTGGCCTAGCCCTAGACTTCTTGAACCAGAATTTGCATTTTAATGGAGATGATTCATATATATTTTAAATTTGAGAAGCTCTTGTCTGTAGCACTCAGTAGTTCTCCATAACCCTTCTTAATTAAAGAAGAAAATGGCCCTTATTCCAGAGGAGCCTTGATTATAGAGTCATTATTGCTTTTGTCAGCATAAGATATTCAGATTTCTCATCACCATGTAGAATAATCCCCCCCCCAAAAAAAATAGAACTAAATAGGTGGAATAAACTACCTACCTATTTCTGTGCCAAAGCATTTCCAGGCATTTGTTGAGTTAGAGGATCAAATTAATATCCTTAGCATGATTGTGATTCATAACAATTGGTCCATAAATTTTGAATGAATGAATATCAATAACAGTACAACAAAAGAAGTTATCAGGAATCTTTAGTTAGAAAGAAAAGAAATAACTTCCACTTCTGGCCAAGATGGAACAACAGGATAAACATGATGTTTACACTCCCATCTGGAACAAGAGAAAAGCAGGCAAAATATATGAAACAACAGATTGCAAGACACTGGATATGAGGCAACAAAGGACAGTGAAGCCTGAGAGATGGTAAAAAAAATTAAATGAGCCTTTCCATTACCTCAGATGATTGTGATGTGATAGTTTCCAGGCCACAGAACAGGGAGGGCTGCTTAGGAAGAGCCCAGCAGACTATTTACTGTGAGGAGACAGAGCTGAGAGTCTACGGAGAGCATCATAGCTAATGTTGACAGGACAAACTACCGGAGAGAGAGAGAGCTGTCCAGGGAGAGAACCCTGAAGATCTGCAGAGTGTCCCCTTGTGTATTGATTGGTCCTTGTATGTGAGGAAACTACTTGAGCGTGAGGAAGAATCACCTGAAAAAATTAAGCACTGTTCTGTCTAAGTGGACTCACAAGGGACTGGAAATAACACCTGTTCCCATCCACCAGATTAGGAAACATCAAGATTCACAGCTCTTTGTGCATAATGCACTGAAAGAGCATTCCTCAGTAGTGGCAAGTAATTAGCCCCAGACTAAGCACTGCTCCACTCCCACCTAACAAGTCTTAAAAACAAGACATAGAAGAATTAAACTGTTTCCAAGTGATTTAATTGTGTCTTTAAACAAAACTCAAGAGTATTTAGAGGAATGCAAAATTATTCAGCACTCAAGAAGGTAAAATTTACAATATCTGGTTTTCAATCAACTATTACCAGGTAGGCAAAGAACAAGGAAGATACCACCCATCAGGAGGAAATAAATCAATTATGCCAAATCAACCCTGAACTGATACTGGTCTTAGGATTAGCAGACAAAGGCACCATTAAATTTTGAATAAATGAATTAATTAGTATCATATTTCTTAAATTAGGAAATACAGTGCTTTTAGGAGAAACAATCACCACCTCATGGTATTTCCAGGTATTGCCAGTAAAGATATTTAAAACAGGAGATGTGATTTTTCTTGGGTTTACAAATACTCATAAAAATAATTATAACTACTTGTGTAAGTAAATAAACAGTTGAACATTTGTATGGACTATTTATACAACTATTATTCAACAACTTGTACAAATTATACATACGTACATGTGCTAGTATCCAGAATTATGTAAATTAAAGATTCAATTAATAAAAAGAAGATAAAAAACAGGACAGTAAAAAGACAGCAGACTCACAGATATTAACAACCACACCTAAAACAAAAGCAAACTAAGCAAACAACTAGACCAGGAGCAAGAACACAGAAATGGAGATCACATGGAGGGTTTGCAACAGGGGAGTGGGAGGAGGAGAGAGGGAGAAAAGGTACAGAGAATAAGTAGCATAGACAGTGGGTAGAAAATAGGCAGGGAGAGGGCAAGAATAGTGCGGGAAAAGTAGAAGCTAAAGAACTTATGAAACATGGACATGAATTAAAGGGGGGGATGTGGGTGGGAGGGGATGTGAAGGGTGGAGGGGAATGATGAGGGAGAAATGAGACAACTGTAATAGCATAATCAATAAAATATAATTAAAAGTAACAAATAAATAAATAAATAGGCTTCCTGAAACAGTTCTAAAAATTAAATGTCATTTATTATCTAGTGATAAAGGTGTCATATTCCTTATAACAGAAGTAGCATTCTTACATGTAATTTCAATATATTATTGCCACTCTCTATCCTATTATGTGGCTTTTTCTCTTTATATAAAGTGATTTCCATCTAGTTTTCTCATATATTCACTTATGTGTTTATCATGTATCTGTTCCTATTAGAAAGCATGATCTTTGATGTTTTGTTTCCCCACTGTATCTCTAATGCTAAAATAACCTCTGGCATTTTGTAAGCACTTGATGGACAACGTTAAAATAATTATGTTCAGTGAACAAGATGAATTTACTGAGTCCTAATGTTTCAATGATCAGGTATAATTAGGATATATATAAAACAAATTCATGTATTTCTTATGCAGTTATGTGCATATATTATGATTCCAAATTCATTTTATAGTAACTTTTACATGGTCAGATATCAAGTCTGTTGGTCAATTTTAGTTTCTTTCTAGCCAGAGGATTATTTATTTGGCAACTAGATATTTGATAGTATAAAATAATACTTAAAGGCACAGCCTGCAGAGCCAGCCTGGAGTCAAACCCTTACTCTACCTCTTACTTAACATGTATGTTCATCAAGCCAATTGAACAGGCACAGAAACTATTGTAGGTACTTTCAGTAGAGGGATTTTACTACAGGGATTTGATTACCATGGGGATAGAAGGTTCAAGAAGTCCAAAAAGAAAACAGTCTTCTAAAAGATTAACAAAAGCAGGAAGACGTAACCATTTTTAAGGTTGAAAGTTAAATTTAGAGACTATGTTAAGGAAGCAGAAGCCAGGGCTACCTGTTGGAAGACAAGCTCATCAGATCCACTGGGACCCTGGCAGAGGGGTTTTCAGATGAGAGCTGGAGCCATAGAGGGTACACAGCTACTGACAGATATGTAATCAAAGAAGTTAGAGGAAAAGGGAGATATATTCTTACTTGCTCTTTTCTTCTGCCCTCCAATCATCTGCTCTTGCATCCCATTGCCTATAATAGCCAAAAGCCATTTGGCAAGGAAGTCTGAGAAAAACACTTTACAGGAGTCTCTAGGCTCCAGTTATCCATATTAAAGTTGCCAAGATTAATATTTTTTCTACTCTAGCTTTGCCTTAGGGTCTTTCCACACACTTTCTCTTGCTCTGGAATAATCTTCCTTTATCTCTTCACTTGGTTACCTATTTCTCATAGTCCAGGTTTTACTTTACTTGTTACCTCCTCAAGATGCTTCCTCTGATCTTTAAGATCTGGCTATGTTTTTCTGTTATACGTACTTTTGAAGAGTGTACTACATCCTTTAAAATAACATCAGAATTTATGATTATGAATTTGCTGGTATAACTATATTAAGAATGTATTTCTATTTCACTTTGTGGCATGAGGTCAGCTTTCTTCACTGTAGGCCTTTTAGAAATTAGCACAAAGTTGGTACTCAGTATATATAGTCGACCCTTAAACAACTAGAGAGTTAGGGACACTGACCCTCATGCAGTCAAAAATCTGCATATAACTTTTGACTCTATGGTATTTTCAATCAGCAGTTGGAAAACTTCAGTTAGCAATGCAAAAACACTGTTTCATATCTGTGGTTGGTTGAATCTGCAGATGTAAAACCCATGGAGAGAAAGGGCAGATGACATCTCTTGAAAAAAAAATCCATGTATAAGTGGACCTGTGCAGCTCACACCCATCTTGTTCAAGGGTCAGCTATATTTGTTGGATATTTCTCTACTGGTATCTTCATTTCTGTTCTTGAAACATCATTAGGACTCTGGCTTCATAGATAGACAAATCAAGTGAATCCTTGAACTCCTATCTCAAACTCCTAGACACATAAAGGCATCGAATTGCCACTCAAATCAGTTTATTTAAAAATCCAGAAGGAAAGGCATCAAATACTTCTTGACTCCACACAGTCTTTTCTACAAAAATCCCAACTAAACAACTTAACATTGTCTAATTCAATTTCAAAGATAATTTTGACATCTGTGTTAGTCAGGATCCTCAGAGAAACAAAACCAATAGGATATATGTAAAATGATACTTGTTGTAAGACATTGGCT
The DNA here is from genome assembly GCA_004027475.1 of Anoura caudifer. Taxonomy (NCBI): domain Eukaryota; kingdom Metazoa; phylum Chordata; class Mammalia; order Chiroptera; family Phyllostomidae; genus Anoura; species Anoura caudifer. The sequence continues at coordinate 83,871 of PVKU01002086.1, forward strand.
CACATGATTATGGAAGCTGATAAACCCTGTAATCTGCAGTCATCCAGTGGAAGACCTAAGAGAGCTGATGGTATAGCTCCACACCAAGTCTGAAGCCTGAGAACAAGGAGAGCTGATGGTGTAGTTCCACTTCTGATGCCAGCAGGCTTGAGAGCCACAAAGAACTGATGTTTCAGTATGATTCCAAAACCCAAGAGAAAATAGTGTCTCAGCTTAAAGGCAGCCAAGCAGGAGGAGCTCCCTCTCACTGGTGGGAGGGTCAGCGTTTTTTTTCTATTCAGGCCTTCAACTGATTGGAAGAGGCCCACCCATATTAGGGAGGGCAATTACTTTACTCAGTCTACTGATTTAAATGTTAATATCCTTAGAAACATCCCCACAGATACACCTACAATGATATTGACCAAATGTCTGGGCACCCTGTCACTCAGGCAAGTTGACACAAAATTAATCAACACTAGTTCACCCCTTGTCAACTTGGCACCCATTCGCATCTCCATAAACCACACTTCACTTCTAAATAAAGACAACAATAAGGTCACGATTTCACTTAACATGATACAACTATCCTGCATACAATCAAAACTTCACTGACCCTTCCCCAGAAAAGGAGGTAAATTCTTGAGTGATGTTTACTCTTCTTCTTAATATCCTATATGACTTAAATACTCTGACGTAAAAAATAACAATACTTAAATACTATGATGTAGAGTCAGTGCATTTTATGTTACATGATAAAGGACTAAGAGAAAAGAAAATGAAGATGTGTGTGCATGCATATATATATATATGTATTTTATATATTATGTTTTTTATCATATATGTATTTATGATTTAAAAAAGGAAAAATACTCATGACAATTACAGTCCTCATGTCTAAAACTGGTCATGAGGTCATACCTGGTAGTTATTTATAACTACTTCTTCCACTCCCCATTCTGTACTCCCTTTGTCTTCAGCAAGCACCTAAGTCTGGTGTGATCCTTTACCTTGTAGGGTAACTTTCATTCTTGAAGTTCTTGACCATTAGAAGTTCTGCCTGGATTGTGCTACTTCACTTTTTCATTGACCTCAATGACAGGGTCTGGTAATACTAAGAGTCATTGAAAGGGATCTCCTGTACTGCAGACATAGTCTTCCTTACCTCTACTGTGGAATAGTAGTCGAATCTCTATCTGTAGTCTGGATCAGTCATCCTAGCTACTCCCTTTTTTAACTGTTGACTCAGAGGCATGAGGAGCCCAGCTTGTCTGGGTTGCAGTCTTAAGTCCATTTCAGTGCAATCATTATTGTGTCTACTGGTGGAAGAATTTATTCCTTTGGAACTTAGACCTCCAGGACTGGAGAGCATACAATTTTTGCTAGTAGGTCACTAGGGATAATAGTGAGTAGTACCACTCCCATTTCCATCCCTTGATTTCTGGGCCTATGAATCCTGGCTGTATTGGAGCAACAGTACCATATATGCATATATTGCACACTGATTCACAGTGCATATAGGCAAAAAGCCATTCTACCATTCTTTGAAGCCAGTTGCTTCAGAATGCTGGGGAGCATGGTAAGACCAGTGAATTCGATGAGTATGGGCCATTGCTGCACTTCATTTGCTGTGTAATGAGTTTCTTAAGCAGAAGCCATGTGTTGGGATACCAGGACAATAGATGAGGCATTATGTAAGTACATGATGGTAGTTTTAACAAAAACATTACATGCAGGGAGGGCAAATCCATATCCAGCATAGGTGTCTGGTCTGGTAAGGACAAAATGCTGGTCCTTCCATGGTGGAAGTGGTCCAATGTAATCACTCTGCCACCAATTAGCCCAGGGAATATTGCCATGTCAGGAATTCAGTGTTGGTCTTTGCCACTGGCAGATGGGGCACTCAGCAGTAAACAGCCAGGTCAGCCTCAGTGAGTGGAAATCCTTGTTGCTGAGCCCATCCATAATCTCTGTCTTACCACCATGGCCACTTTTTCATTAGTCAATTGAATGATGACAGGTGTGGTTGGGAAAGAAGCTGACCAGTATTTATACAATGGGTCATCTTAGCTACTTGATTATTAAAATAATCCTCTGTTGAAGTCACCATTTGAAGAGCATTCATGTGGAAAATACATATCTTTACATTTTTTTATTCAGAGAGTTTTGTACATACTTTTTTCTCAAACTCTCTTGTCATCAAGTTCCTAATCATGTTCTTTTCAAGTCCCTGACCATCCCACCAAACATTGGTAGCAGTCTCTCAACATACCATCTCATGTCTTAACCATTTCTCCTTCCAAGGGAAATGAACAACCAGGTGCACTGCTCAAATGTCTGCCCACAAGGATTTCCCTTCACCACTATCTTTTAGGGGTATAGAAAGAGGCCTAATAAAGCCTATTACTGTAGCTACTCACTTTCAAGTGATGCTTTCACATCATGTAGAATCACCTGTAAACCAGGCCCAAATCTTCTCTTCCTCTGTCAGTGAATGTAGAGAATCCCTGATGAGATTACAGGTGCAGAATGGGAGAGAGAAGGCAGGATTGCAGCAGTGGAGACCATGAGCATTTGGGCCACTTCATATAACTTACTCATGCCTGCAGGGCCTGCTCAGGACTGTTTGTACATACACCAGTTTTATTGGATGATGCAGTGCTGCTATGCTCATCCAACTTTATGGCTTGGTAGGTCAGACAGCACCCAGCTCTTGATGTGCATCTCAGGTTCCATGACAACTTGCAATTTCGTGCCTCTGATCAAGCATTTAAGTCTCTAGTAAGGCCCTGTAGCAGGCCAAGAGCCATTTCTTGAAAGGAGAAAAGGAGAGAGAGATTATCCACAAAGGAAGGCATGGATAAGCTGCTAGCACAGCAGCCTGGGCCTGCTGCAGCATCATCTCCTGTTCAAAGCTAGCAGCTTTTCAGGTGAGTCAGAGAATAGGCCACGGTAACACACTCCAATGAGGAATATGTGGCCTCTAAAATCTAGGGTTCCACTGGGCATTGAACCTCTTTTTTGGTTGTGGGAGTGGCCTGATGCAACAACTTATGCTTTTCCTTGGAAGGGATATCTTGACAACCCCACACCTCTAGTCCCCTAAAAATAAGACTGAGGTAGAAGTGCCCTGCATATTAGTCAGATTTATTTTGTACCAATAAGTTGAAAGCAGTTGCTACTTCTTGCTTACTTGGTTCAATTATCATAATGTGATCAATATAATGGACCAGCGTGATGTTTCGTGCAAGAGACAGGTGGTCCAGATACCTGTGAAATGAATTATGACATAGGTCTGGAGATTTGGCTTACCCCTGAGGTAGGTGAGTGAGGATGTGTCCTAGCTTTGTCAGCAAACTGCTTCCGGTGGTCCTTACTAACGACGATGGAGAAAAAAACGCATTTGCCAGATCAATAGGTACATAGTAGGTACCAGGGGGTGTGTCAATTTGCTCAAGTAATGAAACCACATCTGGTACAGTAGCTGCAATTACAGTCATCCTTTTGGGTAAGCCTATGACAGTCCAATCATTCAGGATTCATTGGTCTTTTGCACAGGTCAAATAGGAGAGTGGAATGGGAATCTGATGAGAATCATCACACTTTCATCTTTATGTTCTTGTTGGGGGCACTAATCTCTGTGATCTCTGAGGAATGCAGCATTGCTTTGGTTCACTATTTTCCTAGGTTGAGACAAGTTCTAGTGGCCTCCACTTGACCTTTCTTTCCACAATAACTCTCACTTTATAGGTCAGAGAACCAATATTGTAATTCTGCCAGTTGCTGAGTATATCTTTTCCCATCATGCCTTCTGGAACCAGGGAAATAACCATAGGATGTGTTCAGGGACCCATTGGGCCCACTGTGAGATGGACCTTTGCTAAAACATCATTGGTCACCCTGACCTCAGTAAACCCCATTCTGGGGACTGGAATGATATTTTGGGTCTCTTGGAATTAGCATCAGTTTAGAGGCAGTGTCCAGTAGTTCCCCAAAGTGTGTGATTATTTCTTTTTCTCCAAAGCACTGCCACTCTGATAAGTCTGTGAGTGCCTTTGGGGAAAGCTGAGAAAAAGACTAACAGTATGAATTTTTGGCAGTATACCAGTGTCCTTCCTCAGTAGGAAGGGATCAGGGTCTGTAAGTTGGCTTAGATGAGAACTAATTGAGGATCTGTGACTCACTATTTATATCATTCAGGTAAGATTTCTGGTCACTTGACCCAGAACTTTCCTACTTATACAGATCAAGTAAGAATTTAGTAGGCTTCTTATCTATTTTACTTCAAGGAACATCATAATCAACTATACAATGCCCCACATCTCTGTAAATCAGACAATTTTGTTTGTTTCTTTGACTCTGCTCTCCTTATAGCAACCATGCCCACTTTGCCTTTGGTGGTCAAGTGCTGCCTTTGGTCTGAAATGCCCCTGCTAATCTTAGATCTAATTGCTGTCATTGTATCCTCACTTCCCAGATGAGTCACAACAGTTCCCCCTGTAATATCTTGCCTGCAGAGAAAGATTGATCACAAACTCTTCAAATGCAAGTGGTTGTTTAAAGTGGTCCAGAAATAGTAGTGATGGAGTGGAGAAATGAGACTGGGAAGAACAAGAAGCCACTATGAAAGATTTGCCAAACTCTTCTGGGCAACTAGAGCTTAATCTCACTGGGAACTCTGAGAAACAGTGCTGAACGGGTTCCTCAGGTATATCACTCCTGAGGGGTGAAGGCACTGGAGCATATTATATACTAACCCTCAGTAATCCCTTAAGTGTTGCTTTTTAGCAAGTGTTAATTCTTTGGTATTTCCACCTTTCCCTGTGCATAGGAAGAGGTGGCTCTGGTGGCCAGAAAAAAGCTTTCAGTAAAAGAGATGCAGAGACTAGTATTTGTTGCTCAGGTTTTCATGCTCTGAAATGGCCAAGTCTGGGAGGCATGGAAGAGCACTGACAGCATTTTCTACAATGAAACAAGGAACTTGGACTTTATTCAGTAGACACTGATGTGTCATCAACAGCTCTCAGAATGCAAGATAGAGAGGAAGTAAAACATGGCGTTGAACCCCATGGGTATTGAAGAAGAAAATTGCACTAAGACTTGTCCACTTGACAAGCCCTTTCTCTCACCCTTCATATATGACCATTCATTTAGTTATTTTTCTACTTCATGAATATTTTGCAGCTTTTCACATTGTTTAGATGCTGAAATCATGATCTCACCTAGATGCATCACCTTAGTTTCACAATTGTCATTGGAAGTTCATATGCCTCTTTGTTATCATTGTCCTAAAAATTTAACCCTCAACTTCACCAAGACCTGCATTTTAAATTTCAAATATTGTCTGAATCCATTTCAGGACCTTTATAATTTTAGTCCACACTTCCTTTCCTTTGCTATACCAGTCACACTTACCAACTTCACATGGCTTCTTCATTGTAACCCCGCTGAGCCTCTCTTTATTTTTCTATCACTGAATGGCCATTTGTGCCACAGTGATTTTGTACATGTTTTTTTTCATTTTCTGGAAAAGCCAAGTCTCCAGTTTTCCAAGTACTTGTCCCTTCAGGAACTCGTGACTCCCATATATGTTCCCCCAAATTCTAGCATGATGGACATTATCTTGTTCATTCAATAAATTGCTTACTGCAGAAGGCAAGGAAAAACAGCAGGTTTAATGGAAGAGTTGAGTCCAGATTTATTCCTGTTGATCCCTAAATGAATCTGTGTCACCCATACAGAAGTGATTAGCAAGAAACTGGAAAGAAATATCTGGATACCAGGAGGAAAGTGAGGTCTGGAGTAGCATGCACCTGTTTGAATTTGATTTTGCAAAGAGAAAAATGTGATTTAAATCACAAAGCAGAGAAGTCTTCTTTTCCTTTGCTCCCCCAATATTGTTCCCTTTGGAAAACAAAGGATTATGTGTAAGAACAAGTGAAAACAAATATGGTGGGAAAGGATAGACTATTGGAAGACATCTTTAAAGTGTAATAATTGGGAAACAAATAGATAACTGGAAATTTAAACTAAGGAAAGAATTATCACCTGTCCCTTTTAAATCTTTCATATTCAAATGGGAACAGTTTGCAAAAGCAATAGCAATAAAGATTCTACCTTCTTTCTTTCCTCACTTTTCGTTGACATTCTACATGGATCATATTCCCAAAGCTGGGCTGACCCGTAAATTATAGGTTAAATCATTGCTGGGTACACTAACAATGTACACAACATTTTGGGTACCCAAAATTGGGTACCCAAGAATTTATATTTCTGTAACAAAGGAAGAGTGACAACTAGCATGGCCTTATCATAGGTCAAAATAAACATATTAGGCAACTTTAAAATAAAGAGCACTATTGATCAATAAAATGGATAACTGCATATCTATATTTCATGGTAAAAAATGAGATTCAACATTTATCTTTTGAGGAAACCTGTTAGATTTTATGTCTTATCTTATAGAAGTAGCCTTCTTTCCACAACCTTCCATCAGCAACACAGCCACAAACAAACTTCATGGTGACCAAACCACACAACAATTTTCTTATGTTCTTTTTCAATATTTCAGAAACAGAATCCTTGCCCAGTGATAAAGTTTGTCAGTTTCCTCTATCTCACTTGGATGTGCTCATATTTCAAGTAAATAAACTACTTCTCAGGGTCAGAGTGTTCTGTTATATGAATGTACTGAACCAACCTTCTGATTTCCAAGTATAAATACCAATAGATTTCTTCTTGTTGTTATGGACAATGAAAAACTCTAGTCTTTGAAGACTACCTAGGTCACAGATCCTAACATAAAAAGACTTCTGGTAACCAATGAGGTCTACTGTGAGATGAACAGTAAATTAAGCCTAACCAAGAGTAATGTGAGTCCCCATAAGCATGAGTATACAGAAGTGGGTTTCTCCACTGGAAAGACATATGGGAATCAGGAATGGAGGCAGGAGGTACCTCTGATGAAAAGAACGTGGGACTCTTCGGTTCACTAATAATTGTGAGATGTCATAAAGATGCTTTATAATAAGGAGAGCCATCCCGTTTCCCCTGAAGCTATAAGAACTGGTAATATAGCTTCAATTTCAAAGCTCATACACAATTCTTTAGAGAATCCAGGGAGGAAATGTGCTAACCTCAGGTCAAGGAGCTAAGGATACGATTGCAGTATCAGGGATAAATGTTGGAAACTATGCTATCACATAAGGATCATGACACCATTAAAGATATGCCTGCTTGAATGAATATCTATCTCTTCATATAGAAATTTCCACATGGCATTTATTAGTCAGTTGGTCTATCAATTCCAAGTTTTCCACCAAAGTTGACCTTTCCCCCCATTTTTTTTAAATAAGGGAAATAACTTTTTTAAAAATATACATGTCTGCACAATTGTTGGCTCTAAAGAGCTCTTTTAGAGATATTGAAGATTATAATATTGAGTACTGAGCAACTAAGGTGAACACTTAATGGAGTTTTCAAACCTTCTCTCACAGAAGCAGGTAGAAAACAGTTTGTAGGACTGTTAGATATTCAGTATATAGAAGTATCTATTCTGTTTGCTACAAATTTGAACTTTTTCATCCATCAATACCAAAAGTAATGGTATTGTTGATAAAAAATGTAATGAAAAATTAGTTTCCTCTTACTCTACTTTCATTACTTTTGAGTACTTACTCCAGTAAATCTTTTGTGATTTCCAGTCTGCATACACTCAAAACCAGCTTAGTGACCATTTCTCAAGTCTGAGCTGACTAGTTGATGCAATAAACAGCCAATGGACTGTGTTGTTGCTGGAATTGAGCAGCTATTTGTCTGATGTCACTGGAAACTGAAGTAGAAGTTGAAAGACTGTGTATATAAATGCAAACTCTGGCTTTGCTGTGGCAACTCATGCACAGCTCCCCCCATTAGTATGACATCTTTATTGCCTTACTCTGGACCATCTGAATCTCAGTTCTGCTTTAGGTCAAGGCATTGTGTTGACACAGAAGCCTTCATCCCTTTATCTCACATTTGCTGAGTGCCCACCATGTCCCAGACATTTTGCTGGAGTCACTGAGGTACAATGGTCCACCAAGAGAGACACATGGACTATACACCCAATCCTATATCATTTTTTTTCTCTTGTCATCCCTGTCTTTTGGTAATCCTCTGTTTCCTGGCAGAGGAGATGTCCTTCTCATTCAAGCACACAACTCCGGTTTTCTTCAGTCATGCACTAATCAGGCTGTTCCTCTGTAGAGGTAGCCCCTGCTCAATTGATGTGATCTCCAGTACTATGAAAGCCCATGTCCATCTCTCCTTTGCTACAGACCACACCCATGAGACTGCCAATGGAGAGCCATGAAGACACAGTTCTGAAGAAGAGCTGCTTTGCTGGCAGGCATCAGAAGAAAGGGGAGATTTGTGCTTACTTTAGTGCATTTGAATTTTCATATCAATAATTTAATTGTTAGCTTTGTGAATATTATAGAAGTTATAGCATCATTGAATTCAGGGCAGGAAAGCCTGCTATGAATCAACTCCTTTCTGTCCCTAACTTTTCCACACAAAGAATTCTGATACCAAGTGGTTTAGTGTTTGTTGACACACTCTCTGCTTGCTTGGGAATTGAAAAAATTAGGAAAAAGGCCAGAGATAAAATCTAAGCATAACTCATATATAGAATCTAATTTACTATTATGAAAGTACAAGTTTAATTAGATGATAAATTATTATTATTCTAAAGGGTCAAGGTTCCATAGATTCTTTCAATTAGTACAATTAAGAAAATAACTATAATTTCTTCTTTAAAATACAAAAACTAATGAAAATACTACTAATTCTCTGGGAACCAGGGGTAAAGAGTCTACAGCCCAATCACACATAAGCATGTGTAGTTAATGTATTTTTAGCATCTATAAAGAAGTAAGTTTTTTTCTTGGACAAAAGAGTCTGTGTGATATAATCTGTTTCCACTTTTTGAATTAAAATATGTTGTTTTTTTTAACACTTTTACCTTTCTATTTCTAAAATTGTCCAAAGTCAATGTAATTTTTGTAAAATGTCCTAACAGTTCAAAATCATTTGACTGCCAATGTCTAATTCTAAACATGATATTCTGGAGAAATGTATGGCCTAAACCATGCCAGAATGTCTCATTTTATGTTTAAATGTTCACAGATTTAATAATGGAGTGCAAAAGAAAAAAAGGCTTGGATTTAACTACATCTTTTACTTTTCAAGCATTCATCCAAGCATGCCCAAACACAGGAGAATGCCATGCACTTTAAATCCATGAGCATCATGGAAAAGGCCCACTCTGGACTCTGTACACATTAACAAATTATGTCCCATTAGGTCAATGCAAAAATTAACTGTGGGATTATTCTCAAATCCACATTGTTTCCTGGCTCTGTTGTGGGCCACTCAATTAGACACCTCTCAAGGCCTTTGCGCTGGACTAAACACAGCTAATTGTTCCATTTCTGCATGGAGTGATTCATCTCCCAGATGTCCCAGACCTTTCAGCAGCTCTGCTCCACCAATATCTCAACATATGAAAATAGAGTCATTTGGGACCCAGGCAGAGGAGAGAGATTGGAAAGCAAATAGAGCAGGGTATTCTTTACCCCTGCCCTTTGGTATGATTAATCTTCAGTGAGAAAAGGACTCCTGAATCATTCTCTTGACAGGACAGCCCCCCTGCCCTATCTGACTTCCCACATGAGGAGAGATGGATGAATGCTTCCTTTTTTCTCTTCCTCCAGGTGCAGCCCTATTCACACTCCAGCCTGAGAGCACATAATAGAACAGCTTCTACTTGCCCATTGCCTCAGCTCTGTATGATTTTCCCCTCCACTGTTCTTCATTTGTTCACATCCCAGTGACAGAGCCAGCCAAATTGAAAATGTATGGAAACCCAAAGATAGTCACTTGTTTCCTTGGATCACTAGAGTAAGTGTGTATGTGCATTTTCTTACAACAAATATAGCTTCAGAATAAATCTAAAGAGAAAAGTTCTTTCAACTCTGAGGTATTGGGTTAGCTTTAAGTTTTTAGTGTGACTGAATTTTTGCCTTGTCTTTGCATTTTTTCTTCAACTTTCTTCTTTACCTATGGCAAATAATGTTATTAATCCATGATAACAACTGAGTATATAATAATAAGTGTTCTAGAATAGAGAGAGGTGTCCAACTTGCTTTCTGTGTGGTTTCAACCATATTTAAAAGAGCTTAACTTATTACTATCAAATTTATTTTTTAGGTTTAACATAGATTGACAAAAGAGCTTCTGATTTAAAATGAGCTGAGGAATCATTACTTAAAATGATGTCTTAACTTTATATGGATCCATATCTTGAGTTAGTTTAGGTCCTACCAAAAATAATTAAGCTAAAGATAGGTAGATTTAGTTCTCTAAAAAAAAGACAGTGAGACTGGGGTGTGAGTGTACATAGTTTATTTGGGTAGGGATCACAGAAAGTGAGTTTGAAATGACTCATGGAAGGGAAGGCAAACTATAAAGGGAACGTTATCAAGCAAGTTACCACTGCTCACAGTTTGATCTCAGTGGGGAATTCTGGGAGACCACGTAGAACCTGTAATTCAAGACTTATCCCATTTACCAAGCCAAGGTGCTGGAGTACATGGAGCAGATGGATTCACTATCTTTAATTCGTCTGTGGTCAAAGGCTGCTTCCAGAAGATGTGGTTAAACCTGTGCACCCAGGCAGAGAAGACTTCATCATCAAGTAGTCTTCAGGCAAGTAGATGGAGATGAGGCTGTTGAAGGGCCACTGGGGAGCACTAAGATGGCAGGGCATCGGCAGTGTCTGCATCATCATTTTTACCTTCTCAAACTGGTAGGAATGATCATGGCTTTAAGCTAATTATTGAAAACTTGAACTGCCATAAGGTATATAAGGAAACCAATGACTTTAAACTTTCAATAAAAGGTCACCCTTGACTCCTCCTTTTGTTTCATCAACTTCTCTGACTTTCTCTGCCCACTCCTTAACTAGATCAACAACATGACTAATTAATCTGAGGTCACAACTGTAGGAGAACCTGTTTATTTGTTTATATTTGCAAATGTGGTACAATGACACTCCCCCTGAACTGTTTGTTCTAACTTGATACCCCAACACCCTTGAATGTTTTAGTGCATTTTATACAAACAAGGACACTCTCTTACATAATCACAATACATCTATCAAAATCAGAAAATTAACATTAATGCACTTCTATAATCTAACCCTCAAACCCTATTCAAGTTTCGTCAAATGCTTCAACAATGACCTTTACAGTAAAAGTCATTTTAGAATAAATGACTTCACAGTGTACAGTATATAAAATCCTTATTTGTATACTTAAACATATATAATTTTATTTGTCAATTATACCTCAAGAATTGGGGAAAAATAAAACACTCTTGTAGATTAACTAAAAAGAAATCATGTTTCATTACAGTTGCCATGTCTCTTTAGTCTTCCAATCTGTACAAGTTCCTTGGTCATTTCTTAACTTTTTAAACCTTGAAAGTTTTGAAAATTACATGTCATTATTTTGTACAATGCCTCACAATTTGAATTTAGGTTTATTTTCTTATTTCTTCATGATTAAGCCATATATCACTGGAAGATGTATCACAGAACAATTACTGTGTTCTCATTGTTCCATAAACGTGACACATGATTTTGATGTATCCCATTACTTGTGATTACTTGGTTGAAGTGGTGTCTACCAGCATCCTCCAATGTAAAGTTATCAACTTCACATTTGTAATTTAGAAATATTTTGAGAAGAGATACTTTGAACCATGTAAATATCCCACTAGTCATCAAACTTTCAATTCTTTGTTGATTTATGCATTTATGTATCAGAATATTTTTGTAGATTTTTATTTTATTCACTGACTCATAATTTTTACTACCTTGTATATTCTGTTGTTTAAATTATCACAGTTTTGGCCAATAGGAGCCTCTTATGGCAAATTTGTCTTTTTGACATGATCTCATCGGCTTTTGATCATTTCCTAGGAAGACTTTTAACATTGAGCAGCCCAATCAACTACAAGGTAATTGATGAGGCCCAACAAATGATATTCCACTAAGGGAAAGCAAAAGAATGGTACACAGCCAATCTCCATTACCACAAAGAAGAGACCGGAGAATAAGGGAAAACTCAAATCCATGGCATGAGAGGTTTGCTAAGACATAGGGAAGCTTCTATTTGAAGTAGCAATATATATTAGCATTGAAATATCCCACATTGAAAATCTTGAAGTAGTGAATTGATTCTAATCTTTCTCAAATTACTTAGATATAGAATTTAGTTTAACTATTTTGGATCAAGGATCCCAAGAGATTATAGTTATAGCTAGAAAACTGTGGTTTGGACTACAAGAGAATATTTTTTCATAACACAAATAATTTTGGAAGGATGAAAATAATCAGTAAGTTAACTGAATCAGGACATATTTCTTCAAAACTTTTTGTCAGGAAGAGGATCTAATGGTGTTTATACTGGCAGAACCAGGGATGCCAACACCCACCCATGCCAATTGTCTCTTTTTCTTGAGATCATAAAGTCACCAAGCGACAGAAGCACACATTGGTCAACAGCCAATAGAAAATAAGAATACATTTTCATGAAGTCAATGCCTACGACCTACCGGCAAAAATGTTTGAGGAAACTGAGTGTTCCACCTCCCACCTCTGATCCTGAATCTTAAGAATTACCAGCTGGTCACAATGGAGCAAGCTACACGAATCAATGGGAGGCATACTGTGGTTATAAAGAGAGTAAAGAAAGAAAGATGCCTGGTTTTCAAGAGTTATTGCTTCTTAGCATGAAGTGAGTGAAGAAGTAAACAGAGCTCCTATTTAAACCACGGTCACACTGCCACTTGTATTTCTGGTCCCATAAATGGCCTGAACTCAGCATCATGATTAGCAAATCTTTTTCATGTTTTTGTGAGGAGTTGGTACATAGTACTAAACTCAGAGGTGAGTGGAAAGTGCTCACCTACACATTCATGTTGCTGGGACCTAAGGTGTTTGGCAGCATAACTCATTTGAAGATCCTGGCTTTAATAAGGAAAAATATATATTTCAACAAATAAAACACAAGATTAAAAAGTGTGAAATGCTATGTAATAGTACAGAAAAATAGACAAAAGATAATGTGTGAACAGGTTTCCTTTAATAGCTATATTAATTTTTAAAAATTTATAAATAAGATTGTTTTGTTGTTTTTGTTGACCTACACATACTACATGTAGATTTGGGAGATTTTCTCAGGTCATTGCACAAAGGCCAATTCTAACCAGGTGTTTAGGGTCATGGATTCAGTTCGCTCATTGGATGCACTTTCTCTGGGCTCAGTCAACTCAAGCCCATGCAGAAGAGGATTTAATGATGGAAAGGAAATGCTACCAGGACCTGCTCCAAGGCATCTTAGTGTTTTAAACCTAATGCCTAGCCTCCTAATGCCTGGCCTCCTTATGCCTTTAGGTTAACCACGTGTAAACAATTTCTACTTTTCACATCAAAAGTAGGCTACCTTTCAGAGGTAGACTGACTCCTTGGCCATAAAGTTTATAAGTCCACTGGCTAAGTTTATGAAGTGCTCGGGCATACTTTGCAAATGAAAGGTGCTGTGTGGTGGCAAGGGCTCTAGGGTGGGAAGGAAAGGAAATACAGCCAAGAAGGCTAAGTCTTATTAGACCAACACATTGCTTTTTTAAATGAAATTAGACATATTCTAAGAGAGTTAAGACTGATCTTGACATTGAAATGCCCTTGAGCTGGCAGAGCATAGGGTCATTATATGCTCTACCTCTGATGGTACTAGACATGAGAAAGCCTGCAGAAAGCCTGGATACAGTAAAAATAAAACATTTTTGGCTACAATAGGTCTTGTTTCTGCTTTAAACTTCAAGTAACTCTTCATTGCATGGTTCTTCCCTTGAGGTTAGTGGGAGTACTATCAAGACTTGAGGGAGAATTTCAGAACTTTGCTTTCTCCTAGGGATACACATTTTTCATCTCCTCCCAAAGTAGATAAGTATTCCCTTCCTTCGTCACACAGCTTACCTGAAGCTTCTATTTTCTCTAAATTGAATCATATACAATTCTCTTTGAAGGTAGAGCAGTTAGTTTTGCTGTGTAATAAACATCCCCAAATTAATGGCTCAAACTAACCATCTTTTTTTTTGTCATGATAATGTAAGTTGGCACTTTGAAAGGGGCTTAATTAATTAGGACTGATTGTCTCTGATCCATAAAGTATTGGTGGAGTACACCCATTTGTTTATGATCAGTTCATGGCTTATGGCCTTATTCACATGCCTGATGGTGAAGAGCTGGCATTAGGATCACTGAAAGCCTGCTGGACCATGTGTCTCTCATCCTCCAGCAGGCTAGCCAAGGCTCATTAAGAAGGTCAGAGTTCCTAAGAATAGCAAGAGAGGAAAAGCCTCAGTTGCTCAAGTACTTGCCAAACCTCTGCTTGTATCAAGTTTTCTAATGTCCCACTGACCAACATCTGTCACATGTCTAAAACCAGACTCAAAAAATAGAGAAATAAACTCTCCATTCCTTGATAGAAGTAGCTATAAAGTCTCATTGCCAAAAATATATGGATAGAGGAAGAGAAAGAATTTGTGGTCAGTTTTACAACTGACTATATGAGGCAAAAAATGAAAAGAAATCCAAATATGTTCTCACCATAAATGCAGTCTGATCCAAAGGAAGTGCTGGAAGATAATGCCAGTGAGAAACATGGATGCCATGTTATTTTAATAAATAATTGTCACTGGAATATTTCAGATTATATGTGGAGGGGTTTTTGATTCTTTCACAGTATAATTTTTTTTTAATTTCTCTCTCACAGGTTGCTGAAACATTTTCCAGACAGAGAGGTTCATTATCTCCCCTTCTACACACACACTCACACAAACGCAATTTTTTTAAAGAAGCTAAAAAGACAGAAAGCAATCCCAAGGAGATTTTTTTTTTCTTTTTTCCCTTCCTTTCATTATTTTTTAGACTTGCCTAGTAAGCAAAATGAAGCATGTGGTAAACCTGTTCACACTTTATCACTTTTTGTGAATAACTTCATAAGTTTATTTTTATATGTTGATGGGGTTCAGGACACACTAACCCAAAATATGGCACCTTGGCATATTGAATATTTTAAGCTGAAAGAGACTGAGAAAACAGCAGAAGAAGGAAGAGCACTCTGACCTCCCCCCTGGCCTTCCTCCCTGAAACAGCTCATAAAACTCTTAGGTGAGGGTGCCCTCCCTACACCTGGAGGAAAGGAGCATCCTTCTCTCTGAAGACAAAGGGACCCTGAGAAGAATCGGAACATGCAGGTCTTGCTATGCCTCCCTCAGTTACTGCATGTACCTCATACCCCTTGACCTGATGTGTTCCTCCACAACTGGCCATCTTCATCAAACTGGCATAAAAATGCCAGTTTCTTGGCAGTTAGAAACAGTTTCTAACTGTTTCTTTGGGTCTTCATTTCCTTATGAAGCCTTTTGTGTCACCTAAAACTTACAATAAATAAATGCATATGCTTTTCTCCTGTTAATATGTCTCTGTCATTTTAATTTTCAGACTCATCCTGGGACCCTAAGAGATGTGAAGACTTTTTCTTCCTGTATGGTGGCAAATAAAATGATCATTATTCTGATTCTGCTTTGGCACATGACTGAAACAATCACAGTATCTGTTTCCTCATCAGCAAAATGAGAGTAATGAAAGTATCTCCCTCAAAAGTTGTCATAGGAATTAAAGAAATTATTACTGTTAAAGTATGTCAAACATTTCCTACAATATAACTAAGGTGAAACCACTGTGAAATAAATGTTTATTAAATAAAAAACAAAAGTTTGTGTTTATTATGACCATGTCAACCTGAAGCAGAAGAGTCAGCCAAGATATTATCCTAATTTTAGAGCAAATTTAGTCTCATTTATCAAAATAATGTAGGCAGACTGTACCACCACTTGCCTATTCTTAGTTCACTATTGATGCTGTGGGACAATAATGTCAGCTCCACAGCCTTGCAGAATGTCCTCCTGCCTCTACGGCACTTTTCCATACATTTTATTTAATCCTGGTAGTGGAATATGCAGACATTTACATCAGTGGTTTTTGAGGGCTATTTCAAAATACTGGCTTTAGTTCAGAAAGAACAAAAAGGAAAGCAAAGGTAAAGGAAAGGGAAGAATTAATTTCTCATCTTTTGGGGACTTAATAACCATGCTTGGAAGGCTGCCAGCATTTTTTCTGTGACAGTTTGCAGTCAGCAACTTCACTTAACAAAAATCAGGAGGAAGCCACAATAATCGGAAATAATCACACTTCAGATAAAATTTATGAATTATGATATAACCACTGTAAAAAGAAGGAAATTACCAGAAGTTTTTCATGAACATACAAAGGCCTACATTGGGAGTAACTACCTCTTATTTGTATTAGCAAAAAAGGGTAACACCCTTGATAATTTTAAAATGATGTGTTCTACTTGGGAACTTTGGATGTCTGATAGATCTCTGCAGTTTTCGTTAGGACACTCCCTGCTGCAAACAACAGAATGCCCACAATACAAAGGAGTTTAAACAATAGAATGTTATTTTTTTAATCACGTATCAAAAACTTTGTAGGAAAGTATCTGTCAGCACTTCTGAAACTGGGCTTTTTCCCCAACTTGCAAGATGGCTGTAATAACTCAAAGTCTCACATCATCACAGGGAACTTCCACGTGCAGGAAAGGAATAGGCCTGCTCTTCACACATCTCACTGCTTTTGATAGAAAGAACTATCTCTGCTAGAGCCACTCAACTTCCTCTCAATATCTCAGTAACTAAGAGCAGATCACATGTCCACACCATAGTTGCAAAGGAAGCTGGGAAAACAATTTCCAGCTGCCTTCTGCTTTTATTTGGTATGGAATTAAGGAGGATACGTGACAGGTGACTGGCAAGAAGAAAGAAAGTGACTCACGCTGTTTCAACAGTTTGTTGGGAAATATATTTTGATCCTGAACTTGTACTTAGGCATTTTTTCATTCCTCCCCACCCCCAATTATACCCTCATTCACTAATAATACACACTCCACTCTTTATAATATTTTATGAATGACTATGTCTGACTTGACAAAGATTAGGGGACCTATCCAGTGTTAATGAAGCTCTGAGGACCACCTCAAAAGTGGTGGATGATATAGCTAAAGTTGTCCACCTAGAGCCCCCTGGCTTAGGTGCTTCAGTTCTTGTCTTTACACATGAATGTTTTAATCTATGTACCTATGTATCTTTCTATTAAATTGAGAGTTACAACTGGCAATATTTTATTTATATTATTCTCTTTCAAAGCTTAACATTAAATCAAACAATTTTTACATTTTTAACCTGAAATATGGTGTGGTGTGGTATAGTGATTTTTAAAATAGCATTTGTGGTGCCCTAGGATTCTGCTGAAGCCAAGCAGGTAAGGAAGGGATGACAGTTGCCCAAACTCCAGCACATCCATCCAGATAACTCAGCCTTTGTCATCTCTCTGACTTGGGACTAAAAGAGTTCCGCTTAACATTTTATTTGTAAAATGAATTCTAAGGCTAAGAAAAATTCTTTAGTGGAAAGAGTTTAGGATTTGGAATTAGAACTCAAAAGGAATTTTAATACTGCCATTTATTAGCATGCCATGTGACTATGAACAAGTCATTTTCCTTCACCCTGTAATGGTATTTTAATGACACTGAGCTCATGAATTTTGAGAGATAAGATAGTTTGGAAAATCATCTGATCACCAGGTACTCAGGAACTATCAATAATTTCCCTTATTCTCATGTTTCATGTATTAACCATAGCATAGTGCTCCATTAAGTTAGTATTCCATAATTTTCTTAGCCAAGGTAGATTGTTTCAAAAGCTTTGTTGTAATAACAATTTTTCATGCAGAAGACATTTGCTTTCCTGTAATGTTACCATGGAATAAATTTTAGGAAATGAGTTTATGAATGCAAGGATATAAACATCTGTTTGCTACTCAAGAATTTTTGCCAGATTTAATTTTCTTCTAATAGAATTATAATGATTTATACCACCATTAGCAATACATCACTGTACCAACTTCTAAAAAACTTTGACTCTTTTGGATATTTCTTTTATTTAATTTTAACAACATATCAGGTGTAAAATAATGTCAAGGAACATACACAGTTTTCTTAATATTTGAGAATGACTTTATTGTTTCTGTAAAAATGAGGCAATTGTCATTATCCAAATGAAAACAATTAATAAACTTATAAAGAGGAAATTAATAAACCAATCCAAATCCCATCATCCAGATATATTCCATTTCAAAATTAGGTAAATATCATTCCAAAAATCTTTGTCTCTTTTTTCTCTTGTATCTTTACTTAAAATATTGACTAATCATAGATAAAGATACAAAGAGAGGAAGATAATATTCAAATTGAATAATCTTATAAATACATTTTGTAATTAAAAGTATAATTTTTGCTGAATTGAATTAAGAGGATAAAAATAAATAAAACTGAATAATTTCTAATTTTATCTATAATTTAAAAAAGATATAATTTGATCATTGGTATAAAATTAAAACAAAATATGTAAGAACCATTATTATTATTTTTAAATCTACCTAATCTACTACTCACTTTTGTCTTTATATATTAAATTTTAGAGTTTGCAAATACTCATGTACTTATACCAAGAACTAAATGTTGCTTTGTTACTTCAGATCACTTTTTAAGAAGGAATATAATACAAATATAACCAAAAGCCAGCCTTTCAATCCCTTTCCTTTCCTTCCTCCTTCCCTTGTTAGAAAAGATATTTTTAAATTAGTGTTGTTTTTTTAACAGCCATGCAAATGTCTGTGACTTTACTACACACATAAGGCCATGAATAATACACCATTGTTTCATGTGTGTAGAGGTCACTATCATGCCCCTGTCAGGCCCTTTCACTTCTGAGGCACTCAAACTCTAGCTGCTACTCATGTCTGGGTGTTGGCTTCTAATGGCTCTCAGCAGTCCTGTTCTCTGAAGGATTGTTGTGGGCTCATTGAAAGGTGTTCCACTGGGAGGAGGATCCTCACAGGTAAGTCTACAGACAGTGATTGACAAGTGAGTGTGTTTGGGGGAAGACTGGAAATGGGTGAGAGTCAACACAGTCAACACAACTCAATATGACACCAGTGCCATGGTTCATTTCATTCTCCAGAGTTCTTCTTGGGATCAGGCTGAGATGAGACTGCAGCCCAAAGCACAACCTTGCTTTATTCTTTCCCCTGCTCTGCCTTGCTTTCCTCCCTTCCCCTCTGAGAGCTGACCTGTAATAAATGACACATACCACAATACTTATTTCAGATTCTGCTTTTAGATAGTTCCTCCCAAGAGGATATCTAAATTTACATGTATTGAGTAATTGTATCTTATTGCATTTGCTATTTGGCACCTTGCTTTCTTCACTTATGATGTTTTTTGAGATTTGTCATTAGTGATATTTGAGGCTTTATTCTATGTCTTTTGGCTGTTATTGATTTTTCTAGTTTAAATGAGTTTATTCCCCCACTCCCTTCTACAGCACAATTAATGTCATATAAATGTTCCTCTGCATATGCATGCACCTCTTCATGGCTGATGCCCAAGATTAGATTTGAGTCATAGGGTAAGTGAATAATCAACTTTCTTAGATTTTGCCAACTTATCTAATAAAAGGCGAGAGACCAAATAGCACTGAGATAATCTCTAATCTACATCTGAGGTCATGGCTGATAAATTTAGATCAATTTCACATGGGGTTTTTGTTGTTCTTTCTATTTAGAAAATTTAATTTTTTCATATTTACTCATTCCAGAGGGATTATATTTTATGAAATTCTACCTTCAATTGGTTTGAAAATAATGCATTCTATTTCTATTATTTTAGTTATTGCCTTAAACTTTTTTAAAAATAAGATAATTTACATATCATAAAATCCACTGTTTTAAAGTGTACTATTCAGTGTTTTTCAGTATGTCCACAGAGCTGTACAATCATTGCAACTATTTAATCCAGAATACCTTTATCATCCCCCAAAGATACCTTGTAGCCACTAGTAGTCACTGTCTTCCCTCTGGAGCCCTTGACAACCACTAATCTGCTACCTGTCTGCGTGGATTTGCCCATCCCAGACAGGTCATACAAATGGAATCAAACAATTTACAGCTTTTTGTGTCTTGCTTACTACAATGTGCAGGGCTCATGCATATTTTATGTAGTAGTGTTTTTTTTTTTTCCTTTTTATTTCCCAATAACTTTTCATTGTATTATTATACTACATTCTCCATTCATCAGTTGGTGATCTTTTGGGTTGTTTTTACCTTTTGGCAATTGTGAATAATACTATAATGAAGATTGGTATACAAGCTTTATGTGAACATATATTTTCAGTTCTCTAGCATATATGCCTAGGAGTGAACTTGCTGGTTATATGGCTTAACTTTTTGAGAGCCTGCCCAATTATTTTCCACAGCTGTACCATGTGACACACCCATCAGTAATGTATAAGGGTCTCAATTTCTCCACATCTTCATTAATGCTTGTTATTATGTGTTTTTTATTATCATCAACCTAAAGGTTGTGAACTGATATTTTATTGTGGTTTTGATTTTCATTTCCTTAGTGACTAATGATGTTGAACAACTATTCATGTGCTTATTGGTCATTTGTATATCTTAGTGGAGAAATGGCTATTCAAATTCTTTGTCCACTTTTTAATTGTGTTATTTTTCTTTTTTTATCATTTTTAATTAATGTTCAAATACAGTTGTCTCCATTTTCCCACCACCACTTTCTCCCACCCCACCCACCCCTACCTCCCACCCTAATCCTACCCCCCTTTGGCTTTGTCCATGGGTCCTTTATGCATGTCCTTTGTGCTATTTTTCTTTTTATTATTGAGTAATGTCTTCTTTATATATTCTGGATCCTAGAACCTTTATCAGATATATAATTTGCAAATATTTTCTCCCATTGTGTAGATCATTTCACTTTCTTGGTAGTGTGTTTTGACACTCAAAGAACACATGTGAAGGCCCCGTGGACATAGACAATGATGTGAAGGTTGACTATGGAAGAGGAGGGTGTGCTGGGTGGAGGGCATGAAGGGAGAGAAATTGGGACAACTGTAACAGCATAAACAATACAACATTTTAAAAGTTCTTCATTTTGATAAAGTCTAATTTATCTATTTTTCTTCAGTTGTGCTGTAGTCTGAATGTTTGCATCTCCCCAGATATATACATTGAAAACCTAACTGTAATGATAATAGCAGGTGGGGAATTTGAGAGGTGCCTACCTAATGAAGTTAGAGCCCTTATGAATGATGTTCATGCCTTATAAGAAAGACTCCACAGGGATTCCCTAAACCCTTCCATAATGTGAGGACACTGCCAAAAAGCACCTCATATGAACCAGAAAGAGAGTCCTCATCACCCACCACACTGAATCTGTTCAAACCATGATCTTGGACTTACCAATCAGCAGAATTGCGAAAAATAAATTTTTGTTGCTTATAAGGTACTAAATGTAGTTACTTTTTATAACAGCTCAGAGTGAGACAGGTTGCTTGTGCTTCTGGGGTCATAGAATAAACGTTTGCCTAATCCATAGCAACACATATATACACCTTTATTTTTTTTTCTAAGAGTTTTACAGTATCATCTCTTACATGTAGGTTTTGATCCATTTTGAGTTAATTTTGTTTATGGTGTGAGTTAGAGCTCCAAGTGTCTTTTTTGCATGTAGATAACTAGATGTCTCAGCACTACTTGTTGAAAAAATTGTACTTTTCTCATTGCATACCTATGGCCCTGTTAGCAAAACTCAATTCAGAATAGATATATGGGTTCATTTCTGGACTCTTAATTCTATTTCATTGATTTATGTCTGTTCTTGTGCCAGTACCACACACTCTTGATTATTATAGCTGTGTACATTTTGAAATCAGGATGGGTTGAGTCCTCTTTGTTCTTTTTTCCAAGATATATTTGCTGTTCTATACCCCCTGTATTTCCATAAGTATTTCAGTATCTGCCCTCCATTTCTGCAAACAATGTAATGGAAACTGTGATAGGGAGTATATTGGATCTATATTTCAATTTGGGGAGTATTACCATCCTAACAACATTAAGTTTTCCAATCCATGAACACAGGAAGTCTTTCCATTTCTTTATGTCTTCTTTAATTTCTTTATTGAACATGAACACAGTCTTACACATGTGCAGGCCCTTCCAGATTCTCAGGATTGTGTCAAAGCTTTCAAAGCCACTGTGGGACATGTCATTCCTCAGCTTCTCCTTTTAAGCTTTCTCATTAGTCTCCAGTTTACCCCAAATGTTATCATTGCTTCAGGCAGCCATGACATTAAAATATTTGCCTATAAATGTTTTTGACAAATGCCCCCAAAGAGGGGCTTTTAGCAAGAAGTGAGCACTGAATCACGTTAGACAAAGACAACCTTTTCAAATGGTGTTTTTCAGGGAACCATTTAACAGTCAAATAATGGCAATTCTTTGGGAATAAGAGTTCGAAAGAGCTACAGCTTTATTTGCTCCCATCAGCACTGGGAATGTGAACTTGTTTTTTCAAGGCTGCTGTGAGATAGAGAATGGCAAATGGAGCTAGGATAAGTTAAGACAATACAAAGCTCTGTTCTTACCAAGAGTCAGCTGTTTTTCTTAAATGCTCCCTTGATCACTGCAGGCATTTGGTTAATTTACAGTTCCAGAAAAAAAATGGATTCTGAAAATGTTGCCAGGTTCTTATTGCTTTTATGGAGGGGTGGAATTTTTTGAGGTCCTTAATCAGAAATTTTCATTGGCATCACTTGCCCCTACGTCACCTTAATTAAGATAATTTTTTCTGAACAATATATCAAAATAGTAAGTCTTCATCTGCACAATATTGTAGAAATTTTATAATTTTTAACTTATATTACCTTTTGTCTTACATGCTATTTTGAAGATGTTGTAATGTGATCATATATCAAACTATTATCCTAACATCTCCCCTTACTATCATAGGAAACATTTCTTTCTCTTGCATCTCATCCTTCCTAGATATCTTCTGCTCCTTTAAAAAAACATAATTTACTTTTTATGTCGGGGCTCATTCTACAATGGAAAATTGTTTGAGAACTTGCAGCTTTAGTATTTTAGTTACACCTTGTCTGTATAACCATCAAATTTGTCAGTATTTTACCCTGTTTTTCAATTGTCAATAATTGTTTAGATTTACTTAATAAATGCCTTTGACCATCTTCCTTTTTCTCTTTTATTTTCTATTTCTTATTTCCTGAGCATATCCTTTAGTAGTTTCTTTTATTTATAGTGCCTGAATGGTAAACATTTTTTGCTGCCAGAAAATTATTAATCTAGGCATCATGGTTTAGTGTTCTCTCATTCCTTTTATTTCTATATGATAGAATTCTAATAATGGCATTGCTTACTTTAAGTGCTTAGACAAGCTTAATTTTAATAGAAGTTGCCTGATTGCTGATCCAAAAGTCTATAAAATTATCTTTCCACTTAGGTCTTTGGAGGATGAGGGGTAACATGCAGAAGAGATGAGCCATCCTAGCTGAGGAAAGCCTAGACCAACCAAAACTGCAGCCATCCTCAGATACAGCTCAGCCTATACCAGAAGCACCAGCTAGCTGACAAACAGACTCTTGAACTAATAAAATAATTAATATTTAAACCACTAAGTTTTGAATCTATTTCTTATGCAATGTCAAAATGACACATGTGAACTAGAGTAAAAAGAGTTTCAGAAACGAGGTTGTAATCTAATAGTTGGAGAACGAGGCCATAGTTTGGCCATAAGCATGAATATATCTGGTTACCAGAGCTATAGATTTTATAGGCAATTTTGCCATTGGAGCTGAGCCTGCAAACTATAGGATGGAGGTAAACACTTAGGGAACAGGCTATGAGAGATTTCTGCAACTAGCCAACTCCTTAAAGCTTTAATGGATCCTTCCTCATTGCCAGGTGTAATGCTAAAATGTCCTAAATGGGAAGAGTAACTGATTTTCAAAGCTGGGATCAAAATTGTCAGGCACATAATCTAACCCAAGCATTTGGTGCATGTAGCTACAAGAGCTCAAAAGTTACCCAAATTATTAGTTTGAAGTAGATATAGGCACAGGCATACTTGATCCTTTCCAGTGATAGTCCCACCTCAAAGGGAGATATTCTACACTTCACTCAAATACAATCAAACTATGCTCCTTAGGTATACTGAGTTATTCTTCAAAGCAGGTGGTATCTTCCTCCTTGTGTAGACTCATGGAGGCTGCTCTAATCTGATGAGGGTTTCCCCATTTGAATTTCCATCTTCATACATCTGAAAATGCCATTGGGGTTGGGAGTAGCAGAAGGTATTTGTTCCCTCTGCATCATTTTGGACATCTACCTAGGATTCTAGAAAACAATTGTGATAAGTAACTATGGGAGATACACAAGTGAGTCCTACTATACTAGTGCATAGCCTAGTGTCTGATTATCATACATTATGTATAATATATAGTCATAAGATCAGTTTTGTTAAGCTAATTTTTTGAATTATGGTTGGCGTAATATACATGATCACAGGCTAAGTAATATATGCATTTTAGGTTTAAAAATGTCTCTCACTTTTCCCATGCCATAAATGAAAATATTACATTAGCTCTGGCTGGTGTGGCTCAGTGGATTAAGCATGGGCCTGTGAACCAAAGGGTTGCCAGTTCGATTCCCAGTCAGAGCACATGCCTGGGTTGCAGACCAAGTCCCCAGTAGGGGGCGCACAAGAGGCAACCACACATTGATGCTTCTCTCCCTCTCGTTCTCCTTCTCTCTAAAAATAAATAAATAAAATCTTTTTAAAAAAAGAAAATATTGCATCAAAAACAATAAATAGCAAAGCTCAAGATGCTCATGTTGGATACCTACCATTTACCTTAGATGCTTTCCCTTTTTAAATAGAGGGTTTTTTTTCCTTTTTCTGCCAACTGCAGTATTATAAAGTATATTTTATGCACTTAATTACATTTCCACAAACGTCATGTCTAATGTGTGAGCATGCCAAAAATCTATGAGACTATCCCTTCTCTTGTTGTCATGCCAAGTTCAGTATAAATTAATTTTCTGAAGATCTTGCAAATGTCTCATTTAACATGCTTTCAGCCTAAACTTGCCTAATATAAATGTACACAAGTGGTAATTCTCTGTTGGGAAATTGGTTGAGCAAAGATGTCATTTTGGAAGGAACTCTTAGCTTTAAGTGATTCCCTTTTAAAAGTATAGTACATATTACCTGCTCTGGTTAGCTCTCAAACAAATATCCAGCAATTTCAATTGACTACTTTCCAAAGCAAATTACTCACACCTTCCTACTCATCAGAAAGTCTCAGCTGAACTAACATTTTAAAAGACTATTCCCAATTCACAATTCTTATGGAACAAAATTGGATTTTTTCCCCACCCCTCATTTTTGCTGTAACACTTTGGCTACTTTTACCACATGTCACTATAATATGCTACCAAAAATAAAGTCTTAAGTTGGTGACATGAGATCAATTCTGGTATTCATCACTGTTGTTCTTTAATGCTCCATCCATTACAAATCATGGAATGTTAAATAATCATTTTTTTTTCTCTTTTGCCTATCTTAATTTGGCAAGATGTTTAAGTCTTTCAAGAAAAAAATGAAAGCCATGTGTTTTGAATGTGTTCCATTGCAGCATGATTACTGCAATGAAGACATTTTATTGTGTTAATTTTCATTAAATAAAACCCTGTTGAAAGCCAGTAGTTTTCCAAAACTCATATGATTTATGACATGCTAATGTTTGTAGGAATACACTCTGTTTCAATTATATGGAGCAAGTGGTGCCTTTCAGAACAACTCAGTAATAATATCACCTACAACAACTTTAATTTTAGACCATTCAGCAGGAGTGTGAGACCTAGGAACCTATTGGCAAAATTGTCAGCTTCTGCACAAATTTAATCTTCATCACCTCTATGCTATGTTTAACATCAGATGGTTGTGCTGGCCAGGGATTTCAATAATATGCTTCTAGGAGGCAGGCACTTCATGCACATTAAAAATTGGGTTCTCCATAACTCAAAAAATTTTAATAGCCAAAAAAAATGAAATATGCTAAGACTCTAAGGGAAATAGGGGTGTACCTGTAGGAAGTGCACTGATATTCTTCCCTGCACTTTTTCTTTCTGTTGTGTCTACCTATCTTCCACTCATTTTTATCTCTTCCTGACATTAAGTGCAAATACATGAACTGAAAACAGTATTTTTTTACTAATTTTATAGAAAAACTGATGTATTCTATTCTAACACAGAAATATACTGAAATTTATCACATATAAAAATACATTGAATGACCAATGAAAATAAGTTTATAGAAGTAATAAAAAGCAAATTGAAAGTATACAAATAGTATGTACATAAAATTGAATGAGATAAAGATTTATTGTACTTGTCAAAATATAAAATGAAGGCTTGAGAGTGGATAGTAGTAGTTGAAGATTGGTACTAGGGAGTCACTTTTTGGATGTCCTGTACTTTATACACCATTATATTACTAATATTTGAATTTTCCCAAGGCTCATTATTTTCTCACATTCAAATTGAAATTTTAAATAAAACTCAAACACAGAAAACATCTTTAGTTAAATTAAATGCTGCACTTTTAATTAAAGGGCCCAAAACACATAGAACTAGAATCCTGAAACACCAATTCAAAAGAATTTATGCACCCCAGTGTTCGTAGCAGCACAATTTATAATAGCCAAGTCCTGGAAGCAACCTATGTGCCCATCAGTGAATGAATGATTCAGAAAACTATGGTACATTTACACAATGGAATACTATGCAGCAGGAAGAAAGAAGGAGCTCCTACCTTTTATGACAGCATGGATGGAACTGGAGACTATTATGCTAAGTGAAATAAGCGAGGATGTGAAAGAGAAATACCATATTATCTCACATATAAGTGGAACCTAATCAACAAAGCAAACAAGCAAGCAAACTATAACCAGAAACACTGAAATAAAGAACAAACTGACAGTAGCCAGAGGGGAGGTGGGAGGGAATAATGGGGGGGAAAGAGGAAGGGTCATCAAGGAACATGTATAAAGGACATATGGACAAAGCTAAAGAGGAGTAGGATCAAGGGAGGGAGATGAGGATGGGTGGGGTGGGGGGAGTAGTGGGGGGGATAGAGACAACTGTACTTGAATAATAATAAAAATAAAATAAAATAAAATAAATAGTACATGAACACAACACCCCGAAGAGTTGTGGATGCTGATATCTATGCATTGCTTCCTCTTGGTGCAAATATACCAAACAACACTGCTGGTGTTGATCTTTACGACAGCATGAAACTCTAACTCATTTCATATGATGCCCTCTGACTACTGTGTTATGTTAATCAGTGTGATTTTGCATAAAACTGTAATGTCAAAATACCATTTTTAAAGAGCCATTATGGTGAAAAGTCATTACCTGCAAAATCATTACTGAGGTAAGTCTGTATATAGAGCAAATATGATGTCCTTGGCTCTTGCAGTTATGCAAGAATTGTTCCTCTGCTTCTCTCTTCTGATTGATATTGTGCCCACATCATGGATGCTGCAGGAAAACTGATGAGATGAAACATGTCAGAACAACATTATGTTTCTGGGTAGAGAAGTTGGAAATCCCATTAAGCATATTCAACAGCCAGTAAGATCACTTTGGTACTGATATGCACTATTGCCATGAGATTGTCATTAACTGGAACAAATTTGCTGCTCAACATAAATGACAATTCTTGGTCATGTGTGAAAATGAAGAAAATGAATTCCAAAGATTGTTTTTCAGTAGTAATCAAAGGGTATAAGCACACAATCTGAAGAAATGGTCAATTAATTAATAACATGCCAACCAAATAATTAGAACAAGAACCCACTTAAAGTTTTGGATAGTGAACTGAAGTACATTTTATTAGAGTTAAAAACAAAACACCAAGATTTTAGCTTAACATTATTATTTTAAAAAATGAATTCTGTTGAGAAGAACATGCAACTGGCACCTGAAATTATAGCTGTATGTATCTAGAATGTTACTTTCTAAGGAGGAAGAAATTCAGAGTGAAGAAGGCAGGTAAATCATAGAGAAGATTTAATAATTCAATGTTTTAATATTTAAATAAAATTGGCAAGTCCAATGTATTAATATTTTGCAAAGAAAACAGAACAAAATAAAAAAAATGGGCCAAAGACCTTAACAGACACCTCACTAAAGCAAATATACACACAGCAAGTAAAAATATGAAAAGATACTTCACATTATGTCATCAGGGAAATGCAAATTAAAACAACAGTGAGATACCACTACACACCTATTAGAATGGCCAAAATTCAGAACACTGACAACACCAAATGCTGGTGAGAATGTAGACCAAAAGAAGCTCCCATTCATTGCTGGTGGGAAATCAAAATGGTATAGCCACTTTGAAAGTTTGGTAGTTTCTTACAAAAGTAAGAATGTTCTTATTATATGATCCAGCATTTAGGCTCTTTGGTATTAACCAAGGGAGTTTAAAACTTATGTCCTCACAAAAACCTGCACATAGATATTTATAATAGCTTTATTCATAATTGCCAAAACTTGGAAGCAACCAAGATGTCCTTCAGCAAATGAATAGATTAATAAACTGTGGGATATTCAGACAAAGAATATTATTCAGCTTTTAAAATAAGGAACCTGCCAATCTTCAAGTGCAAGCTCTTCCCTCAAGAATTCACCACCTCCTTCATGGTCTCCCAAAACAGAAAAGATGATTATTCAGAAAAGATAACTAGTGGGAAATAATACCTAAAGGAAACATTATATATAACGAGGAGAAGATGGAACTCAAATCATCCCAGCTGATTTTCTGGAATTAAATCTCAACAACTTCTGGCCAAGATGGAGGCATAGTTAGACACACTGTGCCTCCTTGCACAACCAAAAGATGGACAACAACAAATTTAAAAACAAAAAACATTCAGAACTGCCATAAAATTGAACTGTATGGAAGTCCCACAACCAAAGAATTAAATAAGAAATATTCATTCAGACCAGCTAGGAGGGGTGGCAAGGACTTGCAGCAAAGCAGCAACTGAAGAACCAGGGCAGGCAAGGTGGTGGCTGGTGGCTTGCAGACTGGGCATCCCACATTCACAGTCAGATAAACTGGGTGGAACAACTGGGGAGCAAGATACATGGAGCAACCCAAGGTTCCAGCGTAGGGAAAGAAAGCCTCAAAGCCTCTGTCTGCAAACACCTGTGAGGGTTTAGGCAGCAGCAGGAGGAACTCCTAGCCTCACAGGAGAGTTCATTGGAGAGACCCACAGGGTCCTAGAGTGTACACAAACCCACCCACCTGGGAATAAGCACCAGAAGGGCCCATTTTGTTTGTGGGTACCAGGGGAAGTGACTGAAAACTG
>PVKU01002086.1:113497-249257 GCA_004027475.1 Anoura caudifer
AAAAAAAAAAAAAAAAAAAAAAAAAAAAAAAAAAAAAAAAAAAAAAAAAAAAAAAAAAAAAAAAAAAAAAAAAAAAAAAAAAAAAAAAAAAAAAAAAAAAAAAAAAAAAAAAAAAAAAAAAAAAAAAAAAAAAAAAAAAAAAAAAAAAAAAAAAAAAAAAAAAAAAAGGCCCAAATGAAAGAACAGGTCAAAGCTCCAGGAAAAAATACAACTAAGCAAAGAAGAGATAGCCAACCTATCAGATGAAGAGTTCAAAACACTGGTAATCAGGATGCTCACAGAATTGATTGAATATGACCATAAATTAGGTGAAAAAATTAAGGCTATGCTAAGTGAAATAAAAGAAAATGTACAGGAAACCAATAGTGAAGGAAACCAGGACTCAAATCAAAGGTGTGGGCCAGAAAGAAGAAAGAAACATTCAACTAAAACAGATTGAAGAAAAAAGAATTCAAAATAATAAGGAGAGGCTTAGGAACCTCCAGGACATCTTTAAACGTTCCAACATCCAAATCATAGGGGTGCCAGAAGAAGAGGAAGAGCATGAAGTTGAAAATGTATTCAAAAACATAATGAAGGAGAACTTCCCCAATCTGGCAAAGAAAATAGGCTTCCAGGAAGTCTAGGAAGCTCACAGAGTCCCAAAGAAGTTGGACCCAAGGAGGAACACACCAAGACACATCATAATTACATTACCCAAGATGAAAGATACTGAGAGAATCTTAAAAGCAGTGAGAGAAAAGGAGAGTTACCTTTAAAGCAGTGCTCATAAGACTGTCAGCTGATTTCTCAAAAGAAACCTTATAGGCAAGCAGGGGCTGGAAAAAAGTATTCCAAGTCATGAAAGGCTAGGACCTACATCTAAGATTACTCTATCCAGGCAGGCTATTATTTAGAATGGAAGGGCAGATGAAATGCTTCCCAGATAAGGTCAAGTTAAAGGAGTTCATCATTACCCAGCCCTTATTGTATGAAATGTTAAAGGGACTTATCTAAGAAAAAAAGACAAAAAATATGAACAGTAAAATGACAACAAACACAGTTGTTAACAACCAAACCTAAAACAAAAACAAAAATGAACTAAGCAAATAATAGAATAGGAACAAAATCACAGAAATGGAGATCACATGGAGGGTTATCATCGGAGGAATCAGAGGGGCAGGGAGGGGAAAAAGGTACAGAGAATAAGTAGCATAAATGGTAGGTAGAAAATAGACAAGGGTAGATTAAGAATAGTATAGGAGATGTAGAAGCCAAAGAACTTATATGTATGACCCATGGACATGAATTAAAGGGGGGGGAATGTGGGTAGGAGGGGATGTGTAGGGCAGAGGGGAATAAAGGGGGGGGGAATGGGACAACTGTAATAGAATAATCAGTAAAATATATTTAAAAAAGAAATCAAATCTCTCTATATTTTTACATTATCTTTATTTAGCTATAGACTTAAACCAATGGCTTAATCAATAAGCTTTTACAACTGCATATGAAGCTAAATAAAACCTTCTGAGTTTCTTTTTTTCCTCATTGAAAGACATGCTTATTGATTTTAGAGAGAGGGTGGAAGGGAAAGAGAGGGAGAGAAATATCCATGTGAGAGAAAAACATCAGTTGGTTGCTTCTCATATGCACCCAAACTGGGGACTGAACCCACAACCTATGAATGTGTCCTGACTGGGAATCAAACACGTAGTTCTTTTGTTTATGGGATGAGGCTCCATCACCTGAGCCACACCAGCCAGGGCCCCTCTAGGTTCCTTACCTCCTTAGGATTACCTTCTCTGAAAGGAAAAAGTTATCAACAATTTAGAAAAATCACATTTATACATTCCAAGCAATAAAAAGAAAGAAGCATCAAGATAGTCCTAGTAATTAACTCTTGATTCCCAACCACTATATCTTTCTGATTTCATAATTAAAAAGATATGTTTCAACCTGCTTTATGTGAGTCCTTGTTCTGTAAGGCCCTGTATACTCTCACTAATGGTTATCAAATGGGCAGCTGTTTATTTTGTGAGGAAAGGCCAACCCTGCAGACCAGGTTGTTTAAGTATTTTAAATAAACATTCTCTGTAAACTCTAAAATTGTGCATTTACTATGACTTCTATAAAAGACTCATTTACACTTATGTGGAAAAATAAGTAGAACAAAGGATCATTTAAACTGCGTCTTCACTTAAATTCAATCTCCAGGTTCAAGCCTAGGATACTCCCTTTCAGCTCAGGTACATTGCGGTTAGAATATAAATTGAGGTGAGCCTGCTAAACCTGTGGTCAGGTTACACAGGATTTCCAGAATGTTCCCAGAAACCCCTTGGATGCTAAGCAACCCCAAGGTGGGGTCCATTTATAATTCCCATTGATCACACCATACTGCCAATTGCAAAGTTTCTGGTGCTGTAGAAAGATAATCATTTATAGAACCAAGCAGTGAAACTTCATCCAGAAAGGCCCTTTAGAGGAAAAGCCAGGTGGCCCCTATTCCTTTAAGTAGGTTTCTGTGCTTTATACCCATTTATCAGTGAGAGCCATTGATGTTGTCAATAGGTCCC
Source organism: Anoura caudifer (assembly GCA_004027475.1). Classification (NCBI taxonomy): domain Eukaryota; kingdom Metazoa; phylum Chordata; class Mammalia; order Chiroptera; family Phyllostomidae; genus Anoura; species Anoura caudifer. Next base: position 116,050 of record PVKU01002086.1, read on the forward strand.
TGAACTCCATCTATTCCAGGGCATTGATATGCTCCCAAGGACAGAATACCATTGTGTGAAAACATTTTTTCTTTTAAATTGGAGGCCCCTTTGCCTATGTATACAAAGGAAGAAGGAGGCATGAAATGGATTTTCTTCTTAAGTCCTGCCTACATGGAACAACATTCAGCCTTTTCTAACAAGCTGTGGGAGTTGTTCTTTACTTTGACTATATAACATTTATGACATACTTAGAGAAAAGTCATTTTTTCCATGAGAAGCTAAAGAAAATGTAATAAATTTCATGAAAAAATAATTGTAAATACCATATATCATCACAATGTACAATATATGGCAAGATAAAGAGAATTTAGTTTGGAAGGAGTCATGTAAATATCTGGAAACAAAAAGAAGTGTCATCAACTTCCTAAGAGCAGTCTCTTGGATCAAGGCTACAGAGCAATAAACAAGTGGTTGAAAAGTGAAAAATTCAGTTAATGAATTATTTTGCCTGCACAATATCACATAATTAGCTAAGCTTTAAAAAAACTCAGTTGAATAATTATTCCTGTAATGGGTAGGCACTGACAAGAGCAGCATAGCTGCATGGGAAGAGCACTGGGCAATGAATTGTTCAAATCACTGGCTGAATTTTTCTTTAATTTTAAGATTTTTTAAAAGATTTTTTAAAGATTTTATTTTTTTTCCATGAGAATAATTAGAATTGTCTTATTTTCAATGCTCTGGTCTTAAGCCTCCAAGCACATGAGAACATAATGAATATTTTTAAATACTTGATTAATCATTCATAAATTAACGATGCCCACTGATTTCCCCATTCTGTTCTCATGCTTCAAGACAGAATAGCCAAAAGATATAATATTGTGGTCAAGATGACATTCTGGTGTTTTGATTTAATTTTTTTAGAGTGAGGAGAAGGGAGGGAGAGAGGAAGAGAAACATCAATGTGTGGTTTGCCTCTTGAGCGCCCCCTATTGGGGACCTGGGCCACAACCCAGGCATGTGCCCTGACTAAGAATCAAACCAGCAACCCTTTGGTTTTTAGGCTGGCACTCAGTTCACTGAGCAACACCAGCCAGGGCTAAGATGGTTTTATACTTACAGAAAAGTTGCCACAAGACAGAGTTCACGTATTCTCCTTGTCAACTAGCCTTTTCTAATTTTAACATCTGCATTGACCACAGTACAACAAAGGAATTAAATTAATGTTGGTGTAATACTAATAAATATATAATTAACTTTATTAGAATTTCAGTAGCTTTTCCACTAAGGTGTTTTTCCTGGTCCAGGATCCCATATGCATTTAGTTTTCATTTCTCTTTCATCTCTTCCTTCTGTGGCAGTTGCTTAATTTTTCCTTGTCGTTCATGACCTTGAGATTTTTGAAGAGCACTTATCACAAATTTTGAGGGTAACTCTCAATATTTGTCATATGTTCTCATGATTAGATTGAGCTCATGCATGGGGTTGAGATATCTCATTACCTATGGCATTAGCCCTGATTACCTGATCATTTCTTTGTATAGTTATTACTTTTCCTTTTGTAATGAATAAATATCTTGAGGGGATAATTTGGGACTATGCCAGTTCCTGTCTCTCAAACTTTTGCTCAGAAATGTCAATAGTCCTTAGTGGATATTGCCTGCAATAATTATGATTTTGATATCCATCATTTCTTTTCCTGGTTGGGTCACATTAGCTGAGCAGTGATGGAAGTCCTGAAGCACAGATTCTTTTTTGCAGGATCATAACAGAACAGTGGACAGGAAAGTGGAATATTAGAAACTCTTGTTCAAAACTGATGAATATTATATTTACCTTAGGTGCAAGAGGGGTAAAAATGCTACTATATAACATATGATAATCTGCCACAAAGGCACTTGATTAAACCTCTGATCAGTATCTTTACAAATTAGGGCACTTTCCCCTAATCCCTACCCTAGAGATTTGTGGGTGGGTGGGGGAGCTAGAATTTTCACCTGGGTTGAATGTGAAGTTTTGAGTTTCATTTTTAGGTCATATTGTTTCCTGTTATGCTTAGATTTTTAACAACAAAAGTTTTATTTTTATTTTTTAAAATTATGCTTTCATTTTTTATTTCTCATTTGTAGAACATTGTATTTGTATCATAAAAGAAATATATGTACATTACAGAAGACATATCATGAATATTTTCTTTATTATCAACTATTCTATTTCATTTCTATTTTTTAGTTTTTAAATTTAATATCTGTTGTATTTTTTACATTATCTTTTAGTTCCCTCATACACCACTGATCTCAGTAATCACCACACTGTTGTCCATGTCCATGAGTCCTTTTTACTTTTTGCTCAATCCCTCCATCCCCTGACCTCCCCCACCCACTACTTGTCATCCTGTTCTCCATCTATGAATCTGTCCCCATATTCCTTGTTTGTTCAGTTTGTTTATTGGATTCCACATATGAGTAAATCATATGGTATTTGTCTTTTTCTCACTAGCTTATTTCACTTAGCATAATGTTCTCCAGGTCCACCCATACTGTTTCAAAGGGTAAAATATTCTTTTTTTTTATGGCCAAATAGTATCCCATTGGACACTTGGGCTGATTTCATATTTTGGCAATTGTAAATAATACTGCAATGAACATATGGTTTCTTCTGTTCTTTTGAATTAGTGTCATGGGTACCTTTAGATATATTCTGAGAAGTGGGATTGCTGAGTTAAAAGGCAGATCCATTTTTAATTTTCTGAGGTACCTCCATACTGCTTTCCACAGTGGCTGCACCAGTATGCATTTCCACAAACATCGCAAAAGGGTTCCCCTTTCTCCACATCTTTACCAACATTTGTTGGTTGATTTATGGATGATAGCCATTCTGACAGGTGTGAGGTGGTATCTCCTTGTGGTTTTAATTTGCATTTCTCTGATAATTAGTGATGTTGAGCATCTTTTCATATGTCTATTGGCCCTCTATGTGTCTTCTTTTGAGCAGTTTCTATTCAGGTCTTTCCCCCATTTTCTAATAGGGTTGTTTGTTTGTTTGTTTCTTTGGTATTGAGTTTTGTAAGTACTTTGTAAATTTTAGATATTAACCTCTTATCAAATGTATCAGCAAATAGGTTCTCCCAATCTGTGGGTTGTCTTTTTATTTTGGGTGATGATTTTCTTTGCTGTGACTTTTTAGTTTGATGTAGTCCCACTTATTTATTTTTTCTTTTGTTTCCTTTGACTGGGGAGATATTTCCTATAAAAGTTGCTATGAGCAATGTACAAGATTTTGCTGCCTATGTTTTCTTCTAGGATTTTTATGGTTTCAGGTCTTTGATTCATTTTGAATTTATTTCTGTGTGTAGTGTAAGAAGGTAGTCTAGTTTCATTTTTCTGCATTATCTGTCTAATTTTCCCAACAACATCTGTTGAATAATCTGTCTTTAGCCTATTGTATGTGCTTGCTTCCTCTGTAGAATATTAATTGATTATAAATTTGTGGGTTTATTTCTAGGCTGTCTATTCTATTCCATTGACCTATCTGTCTGTTTTTATGTCAGTACCATCCTGTTTTGATTACTATGGCCTTATAGTACAGTTTGATATTAGGTAGCATGATTCCTCCAACTTTATTCTTCTTTCTCAGGATCACTATGGCTACCTATGGCCTTTTGTGGTTCTATATAAATTTATGAAATATTTGTTCTAGTTCTGTGAAATATCTTACTGGAATCTTGATAGGAACTGCATTGAATCTACAGATTGCTTTGGGTAGTATGGACATTTTAATGATGTTAATTCTTCCTATCAATGAGCACAGTATGTGCTCCCACTTTTTTGTAACTTCTTCAATTCCTTTCTTCAATGTCTTATAAGTTTCTGAGTATAGGTCTTTCACATCCTTGGTTAGGTTTATCCCTAAGTATTTTATATCTTATTCTTTTCAAAGCAATTGTGAATGGGGTTGTTTTCTTAATTTCCCTTTCTGTTACTTCATTATTGACATATAAAAATGCATCTGATTTCTGGATATTGATTTTGTATCCTGCTACTCTGCTGAACTAATTTGTCAGTTCTAGTAATTTCTAGGTGGCATCTTTCTGGTTCTCCATGTGAAGAATCATGCCATCTGGGAATAAAGACAGTTTTACTACTTCCTTTCCAATTTGGATGCCTTTTATTTCTTTCTCTTGTCTGATTGCTGTGGTCAGGACTTCACTACATTGAGTAAGAGAGGTGAAAACAGTCATCTCTGTCTTGTTCCTGATCTTTAGGGGGAAGCTTATAGTATCTGCCTGTTGAATATGATGCTGGCAGTGGGTTTGCCATAAATGGCCTTTGTTATGTTTAGGTATGTTCCTTCTATTCCCACTTTGCTGAGACTTTTTTTTATCATAAATGAGTGCTGGATTTTATTAAATGCCTTTTCTGCATCTATTGATATGACCATGTGTTTTTTGTCCTTCATTTTGTTTATGTGGTGAATCACATTTATTGATTTGTGAATGTTGTACCAGCCTTGCATTCCCAAAATAAATCCCCTTGATTGTGGTATATGATATTCTTGATGCATTGATGTATTTGTTTGCTAATATTTTATTGAAGATTTTAGCATCTATGTTCATCAGAGAGATTGGTCTATAATTTTCTTTCTTTGTAGTGTCTTTGTCTGGCTTTGGAATTGGGATAATGCTAGTCTTGTAAAATGAGTTTGGGAGCTTTCCTCCCTCCTGAATTTTATGAAATAGTTTGAGAGACAGAGGTGTTAGTGCTTCTTGGAATGCTTGCTAAAATTCCCCTATGAAACCAGCCCATACAGGGCTTTTGATTGTTAGGGATTTTTTTTCACTACTTCAGTTTCACTAGGTATAATCTGTCTATTCCTGTTCTCTGATTCTTTCTGACTTAGTTCTGGAAAATTGTATGTTTCTAGGAATTTATCCATTTTGTTCAGGTTGTTCAGTTTGTTGGCATATAGTTGTTCATAATGTTTTCTTAACAATCTTTTGTATTTCTTTGGCATCAGTTGTTATTGCTCTTCATTCAATTCTGATTTTATTTATTTGAGTACTTTCTCTTTTTTTCTTGATGAGTCTGGTTTAAGGTTTGTTAATCTTGTTTATCTTTTCAAAGAACCAGTTCTTGAATTCGTTGATATTTTGTTTGCTTATTTTGGGATTATATTTTATTTATGCTCTGATCTTTATTATTTCCTTCCTTCTACTTTCTTGGGCTTTGTTTATTGTTCTTCTTCAAGTTCAAGTGTGAAGTTAGATTGTTTATTTGAGCTTTTTCTTGTTTTTTAGCGCGATAGGCCTGAAATGCTATGAATTTCCCTCTTAAGATTGCTTTCCCTGTGTCCCACAGATTTTGAATTGCTGAATCTTCATTTTCATTTGTTTCAAGTTATCTTTTGATTTCTTCTTTGATCTCATTGTTGACCCATTCATTGTTTAATAACATGTTATTTAGCTTCCATGTATCTGTGTGTTTTTCAGCATTCTTCTTGTGATTGATTTCTATTTCATAGCACTGTGTTCAAAGAAGATGCTTGATGTGATTTCAATCATCATACATTTATTGAGACTTGTTTTGTGTCTTGACTTGTGGTCTATCCTAGAAAACATCTCATGTGCACTTGAAAAGTGTATATATTCTGCTACTTTGGGGTGAAATGCTCTGAAGCCATCTATTAAATCCATTTGATCTTGTGTGTCATTTAATGAATGCCATCTCCTTGTTGATTTTCTGCCTGAAAGATCTGTTCTCAGGCTGATGCCACTTGCAGGGGCAACTCTGCCTGAGAAAGATATCTCTTGCAGTATGGGGAATGACTCAACACAGGGATCCTGGTGGCTGTTCCTTTAGTTCTCTCTTCAGAGCCACCAACCCCAGACTCTCCTTATACATCTCTAGTATGCTCTGCCCTCCCTCTGTCAGAGCCCAGGGTAAGTGGCTGCAAATGAAATTTTGTGCATTGGCCCATTTAAGAGGCTCTCTGCATCTGCAGCCATTCTACATGGCAGTCAGAAACCCTGATGCTTTTCACAGCTGGATAATGTCTAGGTTCCTTTCCAGCTCTGATGCTGTAGGCTGGGGAGCCCAGCTTGGGGTTTAGATCCCACGCTTCTCAGGGGGAACCCCCAGCATCTGAAATATCCCTCTGACACTTCAGCTGCCACCCATGGGAGCCCAGCCAGCCTTTTCATGTCTCTGCACTCCCTACCTGTCATATTGTGATGAAATGGCTTCTTCTGTTTATCTGTGGTTATAAGGCTTCTCTCCAGCTAGTGTTCAGTTAGTTATTCAGGACGCTTTCTCTACAATTTAGTTGTAATTTCAAATTGGTCTGGGAGGAGGAAAGTGTAGCTTCCACTTATGACTCTGCCATCTTGGACCCTCTTAACAATAAATATTTTAAAAGCAAACTTATTCAGGGAACTGCAGGTAATAGAGAAAATGAAGACAAATAGGACAAATACTTTACTGAATTAAGTGGAGAATTTTGATTATCAAATGCAGCAACCTAGTCACTTGAGGTTTTTGAAATGTGGCTTATCAAATCGAGATATGCTGTAAAACAAATCAAACTTTAAAAATTTAATATAAAAGAGAAAGCAAACATTTGTTTAATATTGTTTATTGATTGTATATTGAAATGATAATATACATATGCTGGATTAAATAAAATATGTTATTAACTTTAACTTTATTTGTTTTCTTATTTTTTAAATGTCTTCTTGAAAATTTAAAATTACATATATAGTTCACATTATAGTTCTATTAAGCAGTGCTTAATTTGAATTTTACATTGTATTCTATAAATAAGTAAAAGACTTACCTCCTTGAAATACTGTAATATAAGATTCAACAGACAAGGTCATTATAGCTAGGAGAGCTAAATTCAAACCAGGCTTTATTACCCAGTGATTGTAGGATTTGAAAAGTTACTTAATCTCTTTAACAAAATGGGGACAGGAATATATACATCATATGGGTTTTGTGAGGATTAAAGAAAGATAATTTATGAATACCTTGTAAAACAGCATCTGACACACAGTACATATTCAATAAATGGCAGCTAGAATTATTATTACAACACTGATTAATTGAAAGGATCTCAAAACCTTGAACTGATGACCAAGCCACATGGTATGTCTATTTGTTTATTATTTATTCAACTAGGAAAATTAGGAGTAATAACCTACTAAAGAATGTATCAAAGGGTAACATAAATCCATTTTTTGAAGCTATTTTAATTTTATAATTTCAATTTCCCCTATTATGATATTCTACTACAGTTTATTCAGCAAATCTTTTCTTGAGCAATTACAGTTGTCCCCCCCTTATTTGTGGCAGATGTGTTCCAAGACCTCCAGTGTTTGCCTGAAACCCCAGATAGTACCAAGCTGTACATATACTATCTTATTTGCTAAACATACATATCTATCATAAGGTTTAATTTATAGTTAGGCATAATAAGAAATTAACAATACATAATAATAAAATAGAATAATTATAATAATATGCAATAACAATTATGCCAATGTGGCATTATTAAGTAAAATATGGTTTTCTTGAACACAGGTGCTGTAATACCATAACAGTTGATCTGATAACCCAGAGGACCACTAAGTGACAAAAGGATAGGTAGTGTTGACAGTATGGGGACACTGGACAAAGGGATGATCACATCCTACATGGGAAGGAGCAAGGAAATACTAGATTTTGTCATGCTACTCAAAATGGCAAACAATTTAAAACTTATGAAGTGTTTATTTCTGGAACTTTCCGTCACTGGTTGAACACAGGTAACTGAAACCAGCAGAAGGCAAAACCATGGATAAAGGGAACTACTGTATTAAATGTCAAGCAGAGTGGAGCTCGTGGGTATGCAAAACTTAACTTAAAAGAAAACTCCTCTTTCACTATAGCTTACCTTCATTGGGAAACATAGGTAGTAAATAAAGTACTAACTTTCAGGTAATTATGTGTTAGAAATTACAAGATTATCTAGTTCTGTCTATGTTCACTTCCATTCATCCAGCCAGCAAGTCATCTATCCATCCACCAATCCACTGGAAGCCTAAATTTAAAAACTAATAAAAATGATTTCTGGTATTATCAAGGATCTAGTGGGGTGACACAAACCACAGAGGGAGTAACAAAGGTGATGGCATGAGTCAGGAAGTTTTCTTTGAAGGAGGAACAGTAAGAAGGTTGACATTCTGGAGCAGAATGGCCATGGGTAGAAAGCAGTGGATGAGGTTTGAGAGGAAATTGCAGACCAGATGTGAGTAATTATATGATATGATAAGAAATTGTTATTTTTGCATATTAATAATGTACTTGTTTACTCATGCAGCAATTAATACTAGTAGAATTCAGAGGACTTTAGACCTATGATTCCAACCCATCTATATATAATATGATGTGCATATTTTAAATATTTGTTTGAATGCTTTGTGGAGAAGACAGTGATTAAGAACTAATTAGGAGATTCTTGTCATTAGTGGCTTGAAAGGAAGGGAGAAGTGATAGGATTTGAGACTTGCTTTAGAGATAGAGCAGCAGGACTTCGTTTTCAATTTTATATGGGTTGTAGAGAAAATAAGGAATCAAGGCTATCTTTTTTTCCATGTAGGAAACTAGAAGAATAGGTCTGATTTGGGAATAGGGAAATTAGAGAGAAATGTGTTCAGTACATGTGTGAAGATTATTTTTATTGGGACATCTGATATCTGAAATTCTCATTAGACATCCAAGTAGACATAGTATATAGAAAGGTATCCAGGTTGGAGATACAAATTTGGGCATCCCAAAAGTCTATATGGAATCTATAGCCATGTGACATGGAGTGATAACATAGAAAAGAAATGCCATGAAGAATGAGCCTGGAAGAATGTCAGCATTTAGAGATCCTGAAAAGGAGGACAGTTTAGCAGTGGGAAATAAGAAAAAGTGGAATTGAGGTAACAAGAAAAGGAAGAGAGTATGGTTTCCTGATGGTATTTACAGAACAATGGAATGGACAATTCTGTACTGGGAATTCAGGTAAATTTAGACCAAAATTGATCATTGAATTTGCAAACATATATTCAGCTTATTTGGCAAATGAAATTTCAGAGGAATGAGGGAAATCTGTGGTTTTCCTGACACTGTGCTCAATTTGCGACAAATGTCCTCAAGGAGATTGCTGTCTATTGGGAGAGATGGGATCTGGCATAATAGAGAATGTATAGTATCATGTAAAACCACAAATAAGTGGTGAGGTGGTCTGCTATCAGTCAACTGTTTGGGATTGAAGTCTTTGAAGGGGATTTAGAAATTAGAAAATATATCTACAGTTGTGTTTTAATTAGTATCCACTTGTTAAAATTTAAATGTAAAATTTAGGTTTCTTAGGCTTCTAATTTACAAATATAATATTCATTCATAAGAAAACAATTACTTTCACTAGTCTAATGAATTAATAAATTTATACTATTAGATGATATGTGAATATTTACCAATATTTACCTAATAATATTTCTCCAAGCATTTCAAACTATAATTAAAAATATAATATATATGATTTTCTCAAATATTAAAAATATCCAATACATCAGCCTTACAAAGAAGGAAACCTTTCCATGTGTAATGGGTTTCCTTCTTGCATGTATAACAAATGCAGTTTAAAAATGTCATTGATAAGCTCTTCAACTGCTTTTTGAACATTTGAAAATAAAAGAAATATACACGAAGTGGCAAAATGGTTACAAACTTTACTAAATTTGTATAAAAACACAGCTTACACAAAATCATAAATACCATGCTATACTACACATAGCTGGAATGTATCAACATAGAGAATTATGTTATTATTGGGAAATTTTATACCCTTTTTTCTAGCATGCCTGATATAATTTGCCTCTTTTGAGTATCATTATGGATTTGTAACTTTTCATAAAATTTGGTTTTCTTTAGAAATCTGACATCTTCATGACTAGGCCAAAGAAAAACTTTTTTTCAGTTAGACTTTGTTCTTTCAGATATATGTGACAATATTTTTGTTCTCTGGCAACAAGATGCTAGAAAAAATATACCTGTTTTAAAGGTCATAGTTGCTTTGATTTACTAAATACAACTTAACCCCTAATTTAATAAGTAAGTATTCATCTAATATTGAGAAAAATATTTTCAATCTATTTTCTGTTTTATTTGATTTCTCTCATCTTTTTATACATTTTAACAACCACATTATATAAGGTCAAACCAAATTATGTCCATAAATTACAATATTGTATAGCATCCACCTAACTTAAATAATCCCACAACTACCCTTTACTTTTGTTTTCTTTCTTTTGCCATCAATTATTGTCATGGAATATCTTAGTGGACAACTTTCTATAATCACTTATTAACATCAGTTGTAAGAGTTGAAAAGAATTAGGACTACTCACCTTTAAAAAGCTTTAAGCTGTTGTTCTACAAACAATAACACCATGAAAACATCTATATTTTAGGCTCAAATAGAAACCATACCTTCCTTCTTTTTGATCAAATTGACTTTCACCCATTAAGACAATCAACAATTTGTGCATAAAACAAAATTAAAATACACAGAAAGAAATTTCTTTAGGAGACAGTGTTCTAAAAATTTGAAGTAACATTTCCGGTTACTGAAGAAATCACTTATACATGGTTAAAGATGGTTTAATAGTTTACATATCAATCATAAATGAGCTAAAAGAAAAAGAAAATTAGTTTGTACTGGCATAGGTGCTGCAACTATATAGATAGGTTCGTAGTTTGTGGCATGCCCATCATTCCTATACCTTTATGTAACTTGTATGTAAAACATATTCATATTGTTCTAGCTTTGTGGATCCTTGCTGATTTTGCCTTAATGAGTGGGGTTCAGTCATCAGCCTCTGACTTGGGGAAGAGGTAAGGCAAAGCACAGCTTAGGAAATAGCATCTTTGCAAAATATCAAAGAAAACCCCTCACAATGAATACAATTGAGCATTCCAAAGTTTCAGTAAAATAAAGCAAAACTAAATCATACATTAAAAGTATTTGTACTCACCTGTTGGTAATTTAAGTGAACTTGATGCATCCTCACTCAATTATTTTATTTAATGACAAATTAATTATATAGAAAGTGTGAAAAAGAACCTGGCTCTATCTTTTTATAATTGATGGCTGACAGACTGTAAGCCTCACCCTTCTCTCATTCCCTTCTGCCTTCTACGTGGACAAACTGAAGCAGCCTGGGTACCTACTCTGTTGGTGCCAGTGGGAGATTCAAACTACACATGCCCCTGCATACATGTTGGAAGCCTCACATTTGCTCCCATTCCCTGGGCACCCTAAAAAACTCTACACAAGTCTCCCTTCCTTGCTTTCTCAAGCCATTTTTGTGCCTGTTTGGAGGCCAACCCTGCAACCCCCAGAAATGCCCATTATGTGAATGATAAGCATTCACATAATGGGTACATTTTGTACCCTCTTGCCATGTATGGTAGCATTAGACTCAGTAACAATCAAATTCTGGGTGTGGTTGCATCCTGTTTATGCAGCATGACTGCCATAGACAGTCATACACACTTTCATAGAGAATTTTGTGACCCTAGGAATTGGGCTGTAATAAAATAAAACATTAAATATTCAGTGAAATTGCTTAATGAAAACCAGAGCATATACTGGGGATCTGCATTGAGAAACTTCCTTTTCATAAGAATAGATAAATAAATATGGTAGATAGCATGAAGCATTGGCCAATTTAAAGCTCATCATCTCTATTTCAAAACTTCTTTTAAATAATGAACATTTTATGTTTGTTTATAGTTCTACTTGTTCTATGGATATTATAAGATACATCACAGGGTATGTATTTATATATTTGACATTTTGATATTCTTGCACCTTTTGACCTTTCCTGAAGCACTTTTTGCTCACTGAGAAATCTTGAGTGAAGATGCTTGGAAGACTTGAATTTCTTTTAAAGCATTGATGCATTAATCTCATTTCAGCTTTTGTTTTTCTACCTAGAATATAAATCTCTTCTTAGTAAAATCATTGTCTAGTGTTCCACACTTATAAAATTCCAAGCTTAACACAAATATGAAGTACAAATGAACACAAACTGTGAGATATAGAAAGAAGTCTAATCTCTTTTTTTTATAGACAAAGGGAGTGAGCCCCAAATATACTAAATTCTCTGCCCCATTTCACACAGCTTATTAGTGGTAGACTGGATTGGTAGCCAGGATTCTTCAGGGCTATCTGACTTCTCTGTAACCGGTCCTCCACTTCATCAGACACTCTGCCTCATGCCACTCAGGGAATGGAGGACAGCAGGTGAGCTACCTCGTGTTATTCTCACATATCTCAGTACAGACACAAACAGTTTCCATATTCCAGACAGTATATTTTTGAGGGTTCAGATTTCATCTTTTATTTTTTTTACTGAAAAAATAAGTAGCCATTTTCCATATGCACAGCAGGTGTTGTGGAAGCTAATCGTGACCACAAAATATATAGAACAAAGGTTACAAAAGACTTCCCCATCTAAGAGTAAGCCAAGTCCAAATGAACCTTTCCCTTCTCTGTCAAATCATTTAAATCTGAGCTATTTAACAAATGGCCACTTGAGCAAAACTCCAAATACAAAAAAAAAAAAAAAAATTCCAAGTCTTATCATACTGTCTTTTATATATATTCATTGATGATGATTAAGCTACATTATGAGAAGCTTTCTGTTTTTCCCTTAAAAATAAAAACATCTACATCTTCACTGAAAAAAATCAAAGGATATTTGATTGATTACCAATGTCATTAATTTATTACCAACTAATCTTATTTATTTAGGCCATAACAGAGACAATAGAAACAATAACATAATATGCCAAGTGTGGTGTTAAATATGTCATATCTATTATTCCATTAACCCCACCCCCATAATACTACACTCTATAATGAAAATACTATTTTTCTTCCAATTTTATAATTCAATGACTGGGTCCCAGAGCAATTATACACAGTATATGGTAGAACTTGGCTGAAGGACAAGGGAGGCTGGCTCTAGATCCAGGCTAAAATATGTGTGAATTCTCTCTCTCCAGCATTAATCTGCCAGTCTTGTTTACCATTTGCCTCTGGGACCCTGCATAGTATCCAACACATCACAGAAGCTGAATAAATATTTGTTCCATGAGAAGATGACTGAATAGCCATGATTGGTTTTCTGCCTGAACTAAACAACCAACCAAAAATCCCTCACTTTGCAGGCAGAGGTAACTCAGATGAATGCAACAATCCAGTGCTCATTAGTGTACCTAAGAAAGCTAATACAAGTGTCTCAGACTGGGGCATTCCTAACCACTCTCCAATATAATGTAATTCACCTTGAAATCAGTGGAGATGGAGCATTATGGGCATAACCAGGCTGTGGAGAAGTTCGAATAGTTCTAAGACACTAGATTAAAAACACTCTCTGTTTGATTGTTTTAGTAAGAATTCTATCAGTTTAACTACCTCCTGCTACGTTCACACAACAGGATATTAAACCATTAATGTCCCTGGTTGTGCCCAACAATCGATGCTGTTTCAACATGAGAATGCAATTAACTTACTCTGCTCCTGTGAAAGGATTGGGCTTCTGGGAGTTTAAACAAATTAATAAATTTGTTGATTAGGAAAGAGAATTCACCAGCTTCCTCTGTATATTTTTGTTCAGCAAAGCACACATGTAGAATGGGTTGTTATTTTTGTTCACTGGCTTACGGGAAAGAAGACGATCGCCAGCTGCTCTCCATCACCGGTGGGGGTAATAGGGGACAAGCTTTAGCTCTGGCATGAGGTCATGAGGTTCAGTACAGGGAAAGTAAAATTTCCATGGGGATTTTTTGTCTTTGGAATGGATTGGTGAGGGAGATGGAAGCTTTTATCAGGCAGGGGAAATGCCTTTTTTTTTTTTTTTTGGCTGAGTTATCAGATGGCAAGAGGTGTTTCTTTTCCAGTTGAACGATCTTCTGCTTTCTTCCCTTCTCTTCATAGGTCAGTAGCTCTCAAGTGATGCATAGAGACAAAATGGAATCCTTTGGGAAGCTTTTAAAATTCCAAAGGCCTAGGCAATACCCAAAACCAATTAAATAAAAACTCTGGGGTCGGATCCAATCACCACTATTTTTTAAAGCTCCCTGTGTGATTCTAAACTAAACTGTAAACTAAGGGAAGCTCCCCAAGGGGAAGTGCCCCCAAAGGAACTATGATTATGATGGGGGACGATTGTAATAAAGGAAATTTCCCAGGAGCCTCGAGCCTGTGCAGAGGGATGCACCCACCTCCTGACCCTAATTAAGCTTAGGGGCTGTGACACCTTCCAAGCTTACAGAAGAAAGGAACAAAAGCAACCACTTCTTTAAGGAGAGCTGATTATAATCAGCATAAACACATAGTGGAGGTAAACAGTGTGAGGCCTGTGAAACTATTAGAATTCTGGGCTTAAGCTAATGTATCTGTTGGATCAACACTTGTGTTCTTAAAACACAATGGACATGGGGTTCAGCAATCACCGTGAGCCAAGTTTCACTACAACCAACCCACCTTGAACTGACAGTGTATTAGTTTAAACAAACTAGTCACCTTTCCCTATGAAAGTCTATGACTATTGCCTTTAGCAATCCCATCCTTGCCTTGGTTCTGGGGAAGAGCCTTCACAGATGCTATTCTTCTTCCTCTTATAAAACTACACGGGAATAAGATTTCACTGTTTTAAACTAATTGTCTCTGAGGTATATTTTTAATTCCCTCCTCTCCTCCTGACTTTTTAAACTTTTTTAAAAAATAATTTTACTTTTTATGGTAACAAGATATACAAAACAAAATTTTCCATTTTAACCATTGTGGTTTACAATTTAGTGGCAGTAAGTTCATGCAGGAAGCTATGCAGCCATCTCGGCTCTCCACCTCCAGAACTTGTCACCATCCCAGACTATGGCCCTGTGCCTACTAAATAATAACCCTTCATACCTCCTCTTCCCAGCCCCTGGTAACCATTATTCTACTTTCTGTTTCTATTAATATCACTATTCTAGCTACCTCATATAAGTGGAATCACATAATAATCATCTTTTGTGTCTGGTTTATTTCATTTAGTATAATATGTTCTAGATTCATGCATGTTATAGAATGTATTGGAATTTTATCCCTTTTTCAGGTTGAATCATATTCTATTGTGTGTATATGTGAAACAATGGCAAAGTCATGTGCAATATTAGGAAGTAATACAGAGATTCTGTATAACTGTCACCCAATTTCTCCCAAAGGAAACATTTTGCATCACATCAGTACAATATCATAACCAGAAAATTATTATTGATACTGTTACGGAAAATAATTCGGAAAATAATGACTCTGGTGTGATTTGGGGTAATGGAGTGAGGCTTTATTACACATGTGTACCCAGAGGAGGCAGTCCCCAAATTCTGGGCCCCAAACCTTGGCTGAACAGGGCTTTTATTGCTCTCCAGACACCCTATCCTACGTAGCAGAAGTAGGAGGTACAGAAGCTGATGCAAAAATAACTCTAGGGTTGAGGTGTCCTTGAGGTGTCCTTATTGGAAGCTGGGTGTTCAGAAGCCAAAGCAGGAGTTAGCTGCTATGTACAGAAGCCAAAAATGGGAGTTGGCTGCTACAATACAATCTATTTACTTTATTTCTCTTTCATCATCTGAACATGATCTGGTGTGAGTATGCATGTGAGAGTCTATTATATTTTGTTCTGTACAATTTTGCCACAGGTACAGGTTGGCATGACCAACACCCAAGTTCCAACATGAGGAGCTCTCCTGCTACATTTTTATAGCCACGGCTGCCACCCAAGCTCTCTTCACTAACCCCTGACAGCCATTCCTCCATGTCTGTAATTTAAAAAAAAATTAAATCCTATGTGAATGGAATTATATAACATGGAACAATTTGGATAGGCTTTTTTTCACTCAGCATAACCCCCTGATGATCCATACAACTTGTTTTGTGGATTAAAATTTACTTACTATTATTTTATTTTTCAGTGGTGTTATGTTGGAGAGCATTTAAGTTGTTTCCATTTTAAAGCTACTAAAAATAAAACTGCTATGAACATTTTACATACAAGTATTTGTAAAAATATAAATTTTCATTTCCTGGAATAAAAACCAAGAGTACAATCAATAGGTTGTATAGCAAATACATGTTATGTTTTTCTAGAAAGTGACATACTCTTTTCAAGCATAGCAGTATTGTTTTGCCTTCCCACCAGCAATCTATATGCGATTCAATTTCTCTGCATCTTTGCCAGCATTTGTCTTTATCACTATTTTCACATTATCCATTTTGATAGATGCATAATGGCATCATATTTTGTTATTAATTTGTACAATATTTCTGTAAAAGCTAATGATGTTCAATATCTTAGTGTATGCTCCTTTGCCATCTGTGTATTCTCTTTGGTGAAATGCCTGTTTTTCATGTCTTTTGTCCCTTTTCTTCAACACATTTCTCTCTTTAATTGCCTGATAATATAGGCAGAAATTCAATAAGGATATAGTTGAAACAAAGAGCAATATCAACCAATTGGGTCTAATTGATACCTACAGAATACTTCATGCAACAAGAGCACAACACAAATTCTTCATAAGCTCACATGGCACAGTCACCAACATAGAACACATTCTGGATCATAAAACACACTTGAACAAATTTAAAAGAATGGCAATCACACAAAGTATGCTCTCAGACTACATTGAAATTAAAATAGAAACCAATAATAGAAAGATAGCTAAAAATGATAAAATACACTTCTAAATAACACATGGGTCAAAGAAGAAATCTCGAGTAGCTCTAAATAATTTGAATTAAATAAAAATTAAAATTCAACATACCAAAATGCATGGGATGCAGAGAGAGCAGTGCTTAGAGGGAAATTAAGAGCATTAAATTCACTTATTAAAAAGGAAAAAAGGTTTAAAAATTAATCTAATCCTACACTTTAGGAAACTAGGGGAAGAAGAACAATATAACATAACACAAGAAAAAGAAAAGAAATAATAAAAATTAAAACATCAAAATTTTTAATCATCAGGGAAATGCAAACTAAAACCACAATGAGATATAACTTCACACCTGTTAGAGTAGATGAACTAATGAATTTTTCACTTGCTTTCTAACCTTGTGGAAATGGGCCCTCTTTCTAATCTATGCCCATAGAATAAAATAGCACTTGCCCTGGCTGGTGTGGCTCATTGGATTGAGTACCAGCCTGCAAACCAAAGAGTTGCTGGTTCAATTCCCAGTCAGGTTCCATGCCTGGGTTGCAGACCAGGTCCCCAGTAGAGGGCGTACAAGAGGCAACCACACATTGATGTTTCTCTCCCTCTCTTTCTCCCTCCCTAGCCCTCTCTCTAAAAATAAATAAATGACGTCTGAAATAAAATAGGCACTTATTTATTAAATAATTATTTAATGAATGTGAGAATCTACCTGCAAGTATGAAAGATAGTGGGCTAAATAATGCCTTCCAAGACGATCATTCTCATGGCTCTTGTTGGAGGAATTGAATAGATGGTGTTTGAAATTCTCTTAAGACAAATAATTCATAATTATTCTTTCTTCTGAAAGTTTGTGTTTTACATCCAAAGTAGACAACTTCTGTCCACGTAAGTCTCTGGCCACTCCTCCCTCCTTAAAAGTGCATATCTATCATGTTCTTTTCCTTTCATTATGGGAAAACCATTTGGTTAGATAAACTCTGAGCACTATTTAAGCATTCAAATTTGTATTTTTGTATATTCTATAGCTGAGACTTGGTTTACCTGCAAGCAATATGTCTAATGCAGATAATTTTGCTTTTAAGTCTAGGCTCAATATTCTTCTTAGAGACAGAAACTTGCTTCTTAACCTCAGGTAATCTGCAGCAAAGACTGAAGTGTGCAGGGGTAGAGAGGACAGAATCTAAGAAAAAATGAGAAACTGGAATCCAATTTGAATCTCGAGAATCCTCAACCAAGTTCTCACAGTGAGCCACACGTACGTGAAAACCACGCTGTTGCACTCATACTAATTAAACTCTTCTCAAGAATTCAAATTGTGTTTGTTTAGTAGACTTTAAAAATTCCAAATAATATGCCAATCATTCTGCATCTCATCTTTGCCTTTGGGGTATTTTAAAAGAGATTATATCTTGGGAACATGTTTGCACTCATATCTGAAAATCTTGTTTTATGTATATGATGAGAGTTCATTCAGTGGATAGATGAAAAAAGCCATTTGGGTGCAATTTCTAAAAAGATCTTGCAAAATATCTCCCTATGTTCAAGTCCACGAAGGAATAATTCTCTTCCCTGCCCTTCACCTTTTGGTTGTAGAGCTCATGGAAGAAAGTGAAATGGCTTCATTTTTTAATGAATGCATCACCACTCTCCATATTCTTCTTTATCAAAATTTTGTTTTTAGCAGGGATTACAAGAAAAGTCAAATTGAACCCAGCTGCAGGTGTGCGCAGATAATCTTCTCCATGTGTTTGAAGGTGAAGGAGAGTGTGGTCCTTTTGCTTGTTAATAACTGGGCACTGCTTTGTAACTCCTCAAAGGGCTTTGGAAGAGGGTGGGTGCCATAAAGGGAATGTAGAGTTTGCGGGTTTCCTGGCTGGGACACTTCTATTATGGCTGATTGGAAAATCATTTTTTTCTGTTTCCCTTGTGTATCTCTGCATCAATACTAACATGTAACAAATAAAATAAACAGAAAAGGGTAGACTGAAGATTAGGACAAGTCCCAAACAAGCTTTACAACTAATTCATCCTAATTAAAAGTTGGCCTCATTTCGACTATATATAAAAATGCTCGCAATGAAAACAATGCATGTGTTACTTAGATAGCAACTTGGTGGTTTACATTTGTTTTCAGTGGCAGATGACTTCATAGGATTTGGAGCATTTTATTTTAAATTTTATTTTACTTTCTTATTTTTCTTTTAGGTCATCTACAACATAATTTTGTCAACATACCATTGTGTGAGGGCTGAAAGCCCCAATTGTTTTAAAAATCTTCTTTCACTCTTGCTATTTCTTAGTTGTTGTCAAACCTCTGTAGAAAACAAAAACAGTAACACAGGAAATGAAGGGATAGAAAAACAAATCAGTAAAATTTGCTATGCTTTGCCTTGATGAAAGGAGTTTAGAGAAGATACATGATGTGACGTTTATGCTTTATTCATACTTGTGCACTAATTAAGTTATCATTTTCCTCTTGATTTTTCTTCCTCAATTTATTATTCCAGGCCAGATCTGCCACTGTGTAGCTTTTAGATTTTAAATATGAAAAAAATTATTTCACTATGAGCTTTTCATTGTTTTGTGATTTAAATAAAATTCACACAAACATAAGTGTGTGTTACTTTTTCTTTCCGGTTACAATCTGCCGCATCTTTTGTTAGTAATCCCAATCAACCTACTATCTGAACACAGAGTCATGAATGAACCCAAAGAAGACTACTCAGAGTAGCCTAAATCACCAGAATCACCGAGCTGAACCAATCACTTGTTAAATACTTGTTGTTTTAAGCCACTAATTTTCAGAGGTTTGTTTGCTATTCAACCTTATTGTGGCAAAGAGACGTGATACATACACCAACGAAGGCACTTCAGTACTGTAAGTGAACTAAATCCCTTTGATGCAGAATTGCAAAAATGGGTGTTGTTAGGCAGGATTGATAGTAAACCAAGGTAGGGAGAGGGTGGGGGAATGTCTTACTCATTAACTCAGCAGTCCTGAGCCTGGCTGGATAACATTGCCAGGTGTTTTGAAAATCACAAGCAAAACTATGATAGCAGGAGGAGGGAAGCCCTTGAAATTCTGTGTATATCTGTTTCCACTAGCTGGGAAAGAAAGCCTTTGAAACTGTGTATTCATCCCAAAGCCTGGAGAGGGGAGGAGGGGGGAAATTAGAAGCTGGCTGCAAGCATAAAAGCCTCAAAACCCCAAAAGTCAGGGCACTCAGATTAGCAGGGTGCCTGTTTGCAGCTTTGGGCTCAAGTGTATAAACAATTTAAACTTCTTTCCACTGACTTCCACTATACATGGATGCTCATATTAGCTAAGTGCCCACTTGCAGCCTTGTGCTCAAGTGTATTTCATAAATAAACTTGCTATCTCATTCCACTATACTCGTTGTCTCTCACTTGAATTCTTCTCTTGCATGCAAGGCAAGACCCCAGGAAGGGGAGCCCCCTGATTTGGCTCTCCTGGGTAACATGCGTCACAAAAACTGACTTCATTTACATGTATAGAAATTGCTAAGAGAGATAATTTCCTCCAAAGCCAAAAGAAATTGCTATTTCTCCACAAGATATAATGACAAAATATTTTCGAAAAGGGAGAAATGTGTAGAGGTTGACAGGATTAAGAAATATTTTATGAAATCAGATATATTTGGAAATCTTGTATTGATTAAAATCACCTTGATCAAGTTTTTGAAAATTCAATTTATGTGTATGCAATACATACTGACTCTTTGCTATTAGTATTTTGTTTATATCTTCCAAGTGAAAAATCAGTATAAAGTCTGTTGGGCATAAAATGCAAATGCAAACAATAGTTGGATAGTTCACTGTGTTTATTTCTTCACTTTGATAATTGTTTTTATACTGTGTACTCTGAGGACTAGCAGTAGATTTCAAAAATAAATGAAATATAACAGCTGACATAAAATTAGTAGTAAATAAGAAAGAAAAATAAGCATAGTGACTAAAACAGAAGATAGAGATAAAGCATGCATTTTTCAGTGATACTAATATATTATTTATGATTAATAAGAAGAGACAATAAGTTTAAATTTAAGTCATTTTTAGCAGCTAATTGAAACAAGCAAACCTGAACCAGTTACACAATTCATAACATAGTTTGGAAGATATAGAATTATTCCTCTATGGGACAAACTATTGAATTTATTTATTTATTTGTTTGTTTGTTTTAAATCCTTACCCAGGGTATGTTTTTATTGATTGAAGAGAGAGAGGGAGGGTTAGGGAGGGAGAAGCATCTATCGCTGCCTCCTGTATGAGCCTGGATCAGGAATCAAACTGGTGACTTCTTGGTACATGGTATGGCACTCTAAGCAAATAAGCCACCCAGCCATTTGAAAAACCCCAACTATTTGAAAAATTAAAAAAAAAAAAACCCTGACATACATAAGGTGTTCGATTTTTGAAAATATTAGAAAGAAAAATAAGATATATGACTGCATGAGCAAGATATTTTCACTAAAAACAAAAAGGAAAAAATAAACGATGTGTTGGACAAACAACACCCAGAGAACAAGAAAGTGATCTTAGAAATTAAAATGTCTCCTTAAAAGAAAAGAAAAAATAATTCCATCGAGAAATAAAATATAAATTGGAGCAAGTTTTATGTGTGGGAGGGGGAGAAAAGGAATATGATAAAAAAGAAAGTCACTATATGACATATCTAGGAGTTCTAACATGTAATAAAAGGAATGTCTAAAAAATAAAATGAAAATATAAACCAACAGAGATAAAACAACAATTGTGAAGGAAATTATTTTTTAAATACTAATCTGTCTAGAGCTGAGTAACTGAATGACATGTCTCAAGATTTAAGGTGCCCATAAACTGATGACCAAAAATACACTTTTTAAAATACCTTATATGATTTGTGAATTTGAAGAACACCAAGGATATGCAGAAGCTATTAACATTTCCAGAAAGAACGTAGTAACTTCTTATAAAACACTTAACTAGAAACTCTAGATCTCAGAAAGAAATGTTTCAGTAATATTTTCACTGGTCTTAGAAAAAAGGAAAATATTGTAATCTAAATTCTAAAACCAGCCAACTGTCAATCAAGGCAAAATTAAAGAGCTTTTTAGCTATTCAAGGACTCAGAAAGGTTTACCTTTTATGTGCTCTTTGTTACACAGTACAAGTGCTTGACAGCAATAAACGGTGAAGAAAAAATGTTTACAAAACTACATTAAAATGGGTTAGTTTTTTCTGCCTTCTAAGCTGTACTTAACCTGATGTTTTTTAGATTTACAGAAAAATACTCCAAACTTCCCATGTGGGTTCATGATGGGCAATTTTATGTATCTGATATAATGTTCAGAATTCATAGCACCTGGGGGATAAGTGTACTTTGTAAAGGAAATCTTGGTTTAAACAAGATTAAACAGGATTTGTGGGGGCAGAAAGAAGTGTTTGACTTGTATAATAAACTACTGTTCTTAAGCACTTTTAAAACTACCTCAGCTGCACCATCAACAATGAACAGAGTTCTAAGAAAGCACAGTGTTTTCTGCTCATTGTAATGGGCTCAGGATGACCCCTTGTTAGGCACCCTGCTGTAGGCAGGCTCCCCTTAATGCCCCAGTTGAAAGTAAACACATGGCACTCTTTTAACATTTCTTTTGTTTCCTGATTCCGGCCAGCCTGAGTCAGTGGAATTGTAGTCCATTTGTTTCATGAGCATTGCATTAATTTTTTTCATTATGGAGAATAAGGCAACTGCACATATCCTGAGAGTAAAAATTCAAGGAAATAATCTCATCTAAGTTATTTGTGATGTCAAATTACACAATCCAGAAGTCAGGCTACAGCAAAACATAAAAAGAATAAGCTTTATTAAAAGCCACTCTAAGTTACAGGAAATTGCAATTAGGTGGGTGTATTACTAGACATTTCATAAGACATTTTCATGAGATGTAAAGGCAGGTTTCTGGCCTTTTTATGACCCAAGTACACTCTGAATACACTATATCTTAGTTAAAAGACTCAAAGTTAAAATATGTTAATGGTAAATATTATTAAAGCATGTCCATCCTGTTTTCACAGAACAAAATGAAGCAAAGCAGAGTGGAACAAAATCACGGGTTTGCCTGGGCCAATGGCGAGAGAAAAAAGTGTAGCACTACTTTAGAAAAGCCATGCAAGAATCTGTCAATAAAATCTGTTAAAAGAATTAAATGGTTTTGCCATATCAAGAGTAAGACAGAAATATTTCTCTAAAATAGTACAACATTGCCCTGTGTAAAAATATAATTTGCAATTAGAAGGAAAAGCAGGGCACAATTCATTATTCGTACAATATGGATATCGGAAGGGTGTGCTGTATATATGGCACGTGCATATATAATATATGCAGCATATAGACATACACCCATGTGGGCATATGCATATATCCTTTCTGTAATCATGCTGCATGTATGGTAAAAACAAATATATGCTCCTCCATCTACATGTCCATTGTTCAGGAAGAATTAAGGCAACTGGAGGTTTTTATAGTTTTTTAAATAGTTTATTTGTGTGCTTTTTATGACTGTGCCAATAAACAGACAAATGCAGAAACCAATATTGTCAACACCCTAGACTTACCATCCAGGTTTAACAAATGATGTTGACATTTGGACATATTTGCTGTCACATCAGTTTCTTCTCTTAAATAAATACAATGTGGTAAATACAGTGGATGCCACCCTTCTCTCCATTTCTTTCCAGACTTTACTTCTATGCTGACATCAGTTATCAATCCCATCTAGGGTTTTATACTTTACTACCTACACGTGGTTTGTAAGTAGTGGTATTTTCCATGTGTTTTTTATTTAAATATACATTAGCATCCTTATGTGTTCTTATGCAACTCATCATATTCACTCAATGTTGAATTGCTCCATGGTGTTCTATTATATAAACAGACCACAATGTATTTGTTCACTGATTTACTGGTTGCATTTAGGTTGTAAGCAATTTGTTGATCTTCTAATGTTATAATGGCCCTGGCTGTTTGGCTCAGATTGTTGGAGCATTGTCCCATACCCCAAAACATTGTGGGTTTGATTCCCAGTCAGGGCACATACCTAGATGTCTGGTTTGATCCTCAGTTGGGGCACGTACAGGAGGCAATTGATCAATATTTCTCTCAGTCTCTCTCTCCCTCTGTCTCTCTCTCCCTCTTTTCTCCCTCTCTCTCTAAAAGCAATAAGCATATCCTCAGGTGAAGATTTAATAAATAAATTCATAAATACATTAATAAATTCCTTTGAACAAACTTTCTTCAGCACACATTTAAGACTTTTTTCTACAATATATAGTTCAAAGTGAAATTGCTGCATCATAGGCTACAAATATCTTTGTGTGTTTTAGAAAATACCATACTGGTTTCCAAATTGTTGTAACTTTTTACATTCCCACAAGATGAATATGTGAAAATTGTCATTTCTCCAGTTATGTACCAACACTTGCTATTGGTTTTCCTGGCACATATAACACAGATATAGACAGGATGTTATTCCTGCCTCTCTCTCTCTAAGTATGTGTATGTGTGTGTATAAATACATGCACATACAAATACATGATTTTAAGTTTTGGACAGCTGGATGGGAATAAGGCAAAAAGTTTTTTTCTTTTTACTTTTTTAAAAAGATTTTATATACTTACTGAGGGGAGAAGAGAAAGAGAAAGTGAAACACTGATGTGAGAGAGAAACATCGATCAGTTGTCTTTGTTTTATATTGTTATTCAAGTACAGTTGTCTCCATTTTTACCCCAGCACACTCCTTGCCCCACCCATCCCCACCTCCCACCCTTAAATCTACCCCCTTTGGCTTTGTCCATGTGTCCTTTATACATGTTCCTCGATGGTCCTTTCCCTATTATCCCTCTCCCCATTCTTCTATGGTAACTGTCAATTTGTTCTTTATTTCAATGTCTCTGGTTATATTTTGCTTGCTAGTTTGTTTTGTTGATTAGGTTCCACTTATAGATGAGATCATATGGTATTTCTCTTTCATTGTCTGGCTTATTTCACTTAGCATAATGCTCTCCATCCATGCTATTGGGAAGGGTTGGAGCTCCTTCTTTCTTTCTGCTGTGTAGTATTCCATTGTGTAGATGTACCAGTTTTTTGATACACTCATTTACTAATGGTCAGTTAGGTTGCTTCCAGCACTTGGCTATTGTAAATTGTGCTGCTATGAATGTTGGGATGCATAGGTTCTTTTGAATTGGTGTTTCAGGATCCTTAGGGTATAATCCTAACAGTGGTATTGCTGGCACAAAAGTAAATTCGAGGTGGGTAAAAGACTTAAATATAAGTCATAATACCATAAAAGTTCTAGAGGAGAACATAGGCAGGAAAATATCAGACATTCCAGGCAGCAATATTTTCACCAGTGTGTCCCCTAGAGCAAGGGACATACAAGAAAGAATAAAGAAATGGGACCTCATCAAAATAAAAAGCTTCTGCATGGCTAAAGAAAACAGCATTAAAATGAAAAGAGAACCAACCGTATGGGAAAATATATTTGCCAATGACACCTCAGACAAAAATTTTTAACAAAAGAAAAGGATTTAACAAGTATGAAATATGAGTCAACATTTGCACACTTTATCAAATTTTATTCTCCATCTGGATTTTGAATTAATTTTATTCAAAAATTTATTAGTACATAAATAAAATTTTTTAAAAGTAGAAGAACAAAACAAACAAACAAGCATAATATAATCAAAGACACCGAAATTGAGAAGAGGCTGACAGTCACCAGAGGGGAGAGGGGAGGAAATTTCAGGGGAAAGGGGGAAGGGTTTGGAGCAACAAGTATGAAAGATACATGGACAAAAACTAGGGGGATGGATATGGGAGGAAGGTGGGGAGGGTTGGGGAGGTGGGCTGGGACAAGAGTAAAAGACAGATAACTGTACAAGAACAACAATTAAAATTTAAAAAATGTAAAAAAAAGTAAAAGACATATCCACCTACACTGCTTTTATGTGCACATTTGGGTCAGACTGTGTTTGTTCCCACAGCTGACTTATTCTCCACTGTGTTAGTGGGTGCGTGTCACACTTTAGTGTATGAAACACTTTCATATATCAAATTTACCTTGCAAGGGAGACACTCTATTTAGATTTAAACCACCTTTCTAGTGTAAGACTGGCAACATGTTATCATTTAATCTATTTTTTTTCAGATTCTTGAGTATATTAACTCTTACTTTTAAAAGTGAGGAAAACAAAACTCAGGGATGTGAAGTCAATGCGAAACGTAATCTGAGAAACATATCAATGATGGGAGATTTGCATATAGTCCTGCTTCCAAGTCTACTAATCTAGGCTTCTAGTTCATTTATTGGTTCTATTTTGTTTGGACTAGGAAAATTAAAAAAAGTAATCTGTAGGGACTTTGTTACATCTGGGAGATTTTTGTTAAAGCTAAGTTTGTTAATTTTAGAAAGGAAAGTGGACAGGGATGATTGACTTTTTAAATCAGTGGCCTAGAAGAGCTGGGTCTGTGCTTTCCACAAGCCAAAGAATAAGAGGCTCCATGGGACTAGCGAGTGTGAGTAGGGACAGAGAGCTCCAGGCACAACCTGAAGGTTCAAGGGGAAAGGACATGTGCATTTCTGGGCATGGTGTCAGGAACTGACTAAAACGGACAAAAGAAA
The DNA here is from genome assembly GCA_004027475.1 of Anoura caudifer. Taxonomy (NCBI): domain Eukaryota; kingdom Metazoa; phylum Chordata; class Mammalia; order Chiroptera; family Phyllostomidae; genus Anoura; species Anoura caudifer. The sequence continues at coordinate 142,502 of PVKU01002086.1, forward strand.
AGGTAAGGCACTGTGTTTCTCTCATGAAAATAGAAAATCATCCTGGTCACCAGACACTATGGTAAATTTCCATGTAGTAGTTTTCAATTTATTCTTCACTCTGAGTTACTGGAATGTTTCCCACTTGCAATTTGCTTCGCCACTTAATGTTTGTATACCCAATGCAGAATATTCCATTGTGTAAATGTACCATAGATTTTGATCCACTCATTTACTGATGGGCACTTAGGTTGCTTCCAACGCTTAGTATTGTAAATTCAAGGGTTTTTTAATTTTTTTAAAATTTCATCTCACCTATAAGTGGAACCTAATTAACAAATCAAACAAGCAAGCAAAATATAACCAGAGACATTGAAATAAAGAACAAACTGACAGCAACCAGAGGGGCAGGGGGAGGAGGATGATGAGGGGCGAGAGGGAGGGTCATCAAGGAACATGTATAAATGACACAGGGAGAAGCCAAAGGTGGGTAGGATTGAGGATGGGAGGTTGGAATGGGTGGGGCAGAGGGGAATGGTGGGGGGAAAATGGAGACAACTGTACTTGAGCAAAAATAAAAAAATTAAAAATAGAAGAGCAGATGAGTGATAATAGAGAAAGATTCCACTATTAATCTTTGAAGTTATATGAGGGAAGATCCCCCCAAAAACAAAATTATTTTCTGATGGGTGGGCCCCTTGTTGTATAAGCTTCCCCAGCTAGGGGAGTGTTTTAGAAACTCATCTGTATCAGCGTACCAGCTAGTGTTTTTGTGAGAGTCTGTGTTTGGCTTCAGTGAATTTTTTTTAAAGACTCTTTCAATGCATTTGCCCATTTTATGATGGCTGACTTACAAGCACACTTGCCCACACAATGCTGAGCGTCCAGCAGTTTTTGAGCAAAAATGACAGGACCACCATACCCCCACCCTCCCTATTCACCTGATCTTGCCCCAAGCAATTTTTTTGTTTGTTTGTTTCCATGGATGAAAAAAAAAAATCCTCCAAGGGGAACATTTTGCCAATGTGGAAGAGGTGAAACAAAAATGGCAGAAGCACTAAAAGGCATCACAATCCATGGGTTCAAAAACTGTTTTGAGTAGAGGAAAAATGTCTTGATAGGTGTATTGCATTAAATGGAGAATACTTTGAAGGTGACTAAAGTTTAAACAGGTAAGAATAAATACACAATTTTTTATAAATAAATGTTGGTTGTTTGGAGTCTCCCTTGTATATTATATATCATCACAAAGTAATATGTGTATTAAGTTGCAGAAGTGACAGTGGGGTAAGTCAGGAGGGATATTTTTAAGTAGTAAAGTATGAAATTTAAAAAAATAGAATCTATGAGATGGAGTACATAAACATGAAGAATAACATCTTCCAAAATCTATGGGGCAGAGCAATTATTATTTTTAATTGGAAACAATCGACAAGTGTAAAGAAATACATCTCCAGATTAAATCTTTAGATGATGAGGGTCTATCAAAACCAAAACAGAATAAATGGGGAAGGAGTGAGATACTCACTTAAAACCTTTTACAATAATTCTTGTTATGTGAGTAAAATGAAATCCTGATTCATTTGAACCAACTTTCAACATTTGTTCCTAGCAGCCTTATATAATTCCTAATGAATACAAAGTCCATCATATGTCACTAATGATAATAAATGTATGGATTATACCCAGCACTGAACTAAGCAAAACACACCTATAAGCAAACAAGCAAATAAAATATCTAAAAGTGTTTATATATTTGTTTACAAGAGGCACATCTCAAAACTGAACATATGGACAAAGATACACAAGTTAAAGTCTTAAATAAAAGGTCATAATGGTGATAACAAGAATTCAAAGTGAAAATTATTAAATGAGTTAGAAATATAACATCAGGTATAAACCAAAGAACATTTTTACAACAGAACACATTTACATTTCAAACTAAAATTTAAAAATCTGGATATTGATTTTTTATGAAAATGATACCAAAATATACTCAATAAGGAATAGAAAACATAAATAGAACACAGAAGGATTTGCAAAAATTGCCAAAAAGATGTAAGAAGACTTGTACAAAGATGTCCATTGATGTTGTTTGTGTGGTATCAAAATATTGGTCCCTTCAAGGAAGACTGGGTAAATACACTTCGGTACATTTAAATTACACCAACATGGATAGACAATAGATAATGTATTACATGGGTATGTGCCATAAAATGTATTTCAGTAAAAACAGCATAATATATACAACATGATGTCATTTGTTTTAAATGTTATACGAACAATGTGTATACACATGTGTATACATTTTTGTAATAGTATAAAAATAAATAAAAGTATAATCCCTAATTTATTGATAGTAAATACTACTGACAGAGTGATAGAATTTAGTTTGATACACATTGGCCTTCAACAATAGTTTCTTTAAAAATATCTAAAGGAAAGTGATACCATGTTAAGAATTTATAAGGGTGATTAACAGATACTTTTATTGTTATTTTCTGTCATTTATATTTCAAAATATATAGCAGGTATCCAAAGAGAATTGACTATAGATTATTAGAATAAGTTATTAAGTAAAGTGACCTAATATAAGTGCAATATACACATAAAGTTAATAGCTTCTCTAGTAAGCAGAAATGATTAGAAAATACAAAGGAAAAAATCCACTTGCAATACAAAGAAAAATTTGAATTAAGAGTAATTGCTCAAATAGAAATACACAACCAATGGGGAAAAATGCACAGTTTTATGAAAATACTTTTATTTCAAGAATGGGAAAAATTTATATTGTAATGTTTTTAATGTACTTAAATACATATTTGAATACAATGTAACTTCAAAGTTTTTTGGTTTATTTTTATGAAATTCAATATCTTTTTCCAAAGTAAATAGGAAAATCAATGTGCAAGAATAAGAGTCATACTTTCAAAAGAATTTTATCTTTTTAATATAATTGACAATCTCATTCTAAGGTTTAACCTGGAGGAAAATATACAATAAAAAACCTTTGTGATAAACAAATGCAATATGACATAATATAATGTATGCATTTTTAAAAACAACAATTGAAAGAATGTTTATTGGTACATATACATACAAATAGAATGCAGAAACAGAGGTAGCATACAAAAAGACATATGTACTTTTTAAAAAATTGCCTTTACCTTGGAGAAAATAAATATCTCTAATTCACACTATACTTAAAAATAAATTTCTAAGAAAATAATTGCAGAAACACAATCTTTTGTGTAGATTCGGGAGGACATGCAATACAAAGCAAATATGTAAGGATTCACCTTTGACTGTACAAGATACTTTTCCTTTATAATGAAAGAAAACAATAAGGTGCATGAAGAATTTTAGATTCAGTGGTAGAAAAACAAGAAATCAAGTGGGCCCCTTTTAACCATAGGTACTCTCTTTTCCTTGATCCCATATTGTATGTGGCCTTGAAGTTAGGAAACTTATTCAGTCAAGAATCACAGCTTTTCTCTTCAGTCACATGCAAGTGACATAAAGCCTACATTGCTATGGACCAAAGGTTAGAAGCCAAACAGAATGCAGATCTACAAGTCCATTTCTAAGTTCTAGAAGAACTAATAATTGACTACCTATGACCCAAAAGGTAATACTTGAATTGTATGATTCATTTTCCTTTTAGCCAAATTTTTCTGTTGTTTTTGTTTCCTTCTTTCTCTCTCTTTCTCTGCCCCCACCCCCAGATTGATATTTTTAGTTTAGAGGCATTGGCCTGGTAACAGCTTGTTTAAAAATTATAAATGGCCTGAAAACTACTTCAAATCTGAATTTTTTAAGGTTTAAATAAGTTCAGTTGCTCTTTTTCTTTAATTGAATGCCTTGGTGTGTAATGGTTTCCACCTGAGACAGAAGGATAGCTATGTAAGTCAGAAGAGAGCCCATTCTTTTGTTGTCATGGACACTGGTGATGAGCAAGGGTAAGAAGCCTTGAGGGAGCATGGGATCCTATGTGGCTTCCAGATCAGAGGGGTTTGGATACTATTCAGAGCAGTACACTCGAACATTGTGATGTTAATCTGTCTTCATGGGTTAACCTTCACGGATCCATTCATCTCCAATAATGGCATTCGCCCTACCCAGCTACCCTATGGGATTTCTGTGGAATAAGTTATTTTTCATAGCACTTTTGAAATACTCTGTTTGGGAGTAAATGTTTAGACAAAATCAAAGATAAAGGTTCTATCAACAAGTTTTAAGGGCAGTTAGAAATATGTGAAAAAGAGGCCACTATCTTTTGAAACTGATAATCTGGTGGATTTATCAACTCAATTATTTCAGTACTACTGGTATCAAGCCATTTACTAGCCCAGACACTGGATAGTGCATGGATCAAGTTAGTATATCTCTGTCCACTTTATGAAGATTGTCTTAAAGTGGTTTAGGCATATCATCAATTATTCAATCCTACAGCTAACCCAGTAATGGTTTTGAATTAGTCTTTGGTTATTTTTCACTTTGTGTTCTATGCTTTTCAAAGAACCCAAAGAACTGGTCAAGTGATAACTTCCATGATCAAGAACACAAAGTTAAAAGAGGCATACCTGGGTAAGGTACTTTGAGGACAAAATTGCACAGATGCCAATTTAGGAAGACATTTGATTAGCTACCCAAGAAATGTGATTTGAAAACCTTTATTCTTTGGTTATCTGTAAAATAATGCAGCCAAATATTTTTCATAATACATTAATATTTTCTTTGTAATCAATTTTGGTCTGATAAATATGTGGGTAAAATAACACAGAAGTAACATATTACCAATATCTGCTAGGAAATTTGAAATTATTGCTTTAAACTTCTTATTATTACTAAGACACATTTAGTTCCTTGAAAACCATTTAAATTCAACTTCAAATTTATATTTCTTCTTCACTTTAAAAATTATACATTCTCTTTCTTTTTAATACAAGGTTATGTTGGTTTCAGGTAAAAAATCCTACTTATTCTTCTGTTTTATCCTAGTTACTCTTAAAGGAATCCATGATCTACTTATTTTTTTCTGAATCCTCTCTAACTGCTCCCACCCACAGTAGTACAATTCCCTGATTATTTTCAAATAACCCCCTTGGGAGAAATGATTCCCCTTTCTTACCCAATGAATATTATGGGGAAAACCTGTGCAAAACATACATTTTGTCATAAGTTTCAGGATAAATCTTCAAAACTTGACATTAGAATTAAAATAGAAAATGCTCTTCTCCATTTTGATGTCAAATGAAACCAGAGAACATTTCAGTAATACTCTGTCCATCTGTATGTACAAAAGGTTAGATGCATTCCACACTCTGTGCTGTGATTAAGTCATTAATTAATTGGCTTTCAGTAATTAGTCCCCATATAAAAGCAGCCTCTGTTCTAAATGTCCATTTATGTATTCATTGTTTGATAATTTAAATAACCTTTTTTCCTCTTCTGATAAAATAACAGAAAGTGCATGTAGGTTTTCGGCGGCCTTTAAAACTCTTCTCTAGTCCCTGGGTGTGTGTTGCATTTGCTTGATCACCATCCATCATCCCTCACCTGTGAGGACAATGACATCTTGTGGGGAACAAAACTTCACCCACCTGGAGACCACTTCCAGAAGTGGATATTGGTTGGATACTCCTGACCACAGTCATTGATTCCTAAATTGACACATGATTCATCCTGAATAATTAGAGAAAACAAACAAACAAACAAACAGGGCTTTTGAGGAAATATCAGGGAAAAGGCACTCCCTTTCCCAGCAAGCAGGATACAAGCTCATTGTCATTTTGCCAAAACTTTGAAAAGGCTTGCATGGAAGTAAAGCCAACACAGGGAAAAAAATAAAAGGGAACTGAGAAACAAAAACAGAGCGACACTGTGTCCTGAAAATACACAATCCCCTGGATCTAGCTGTACCTGAAGCTTTAAGACCTGAGGCATTGCTGTTACGTGAGCTAATATTGTGCCTTTTCTCCTTAAGATATATTGGGTTTGGTTTCCATCACTTGCAACTAACATTGTCCTAACTCACAGAGATTGTAGAGAGATGAAATGCTGGGACTTTTCATTGAAAAAGAGTTTTACCATGCTACTGTTACAGTCAAATATAACAACAACAACAACAAACAAACAAACAAACAAAAGAACCTCAATCCTCAGGCTCCAAGCTGAAATAGAAGAGAACAAATATTTAGGTTGTACCCCTTCTCCAAACAAAGAATGACATAGGCAGAAGAATTTGAATTATGTTCAGAAAAACATGCCATTTAAAAAGTCCTGCCTGTGCTTTGTGAGGCTCAAGTGCAAAGATGATTTGATGGCCTTTTGTTTAAGAAAACACTTTGAGGAGTTGGTGCTACACAAGGGTAACACAGGAATTAAATTAGGGGCAGAGCTGAACATCTAATCAAAGTAAATTATAGGAATTTGGTTTTGGAATCAAACAGATGGGAAGCAGGGGGAAAGGGTCTGGAGAGAGGATTTAGAAAATTAAGGCAAATGTAACCTAAAAGAAGGTTCCCATGGCTGGGAAAAATTAATGCATTTTTAGAACAGGGAGATCTAAAGTTCAGTTTTAAGGAATTCCTTGTTATTTTCTATAATCCACTGTATTAACTCAAAATTGCAGTAACAAGTTGTTAAAATATTAAGAGGTTTGTGTAATGAGTTAATTGGGGGAGCTGAACTAATGGGTGTTAACCATTGCAGGCAAGGCAGGCTGGTGAAAAGAGAGAGCAACTAAAGACCCGAAGCACCAAGCAAGCAGGCCCAGGGCACACTGACTCATAAGATTGCAAACGTCCTTCCCTCTACCCCTAAGAAATCTTCAGAGACATCTCAAGGGGTAGGGGAGACTTGAGCCAATTTATTTCAATATTAAAAGATAGCATGATTTTAGAAAGCTGAAGGAATTGGTGAGGAGGTAAGGGAGGACATCAATTTGGCTAAAACCTAAATTTCTCTGTTTTTTTCATTGGAATAATCCTTGAAGGGTAGCAGAATATGCCATTCAAAGCTATGCCATTTTGGCATATTGATTATCTGGAAGACAATTGAAAAGCTGCAGATACAAGAAAAGCTCTCGGTCTTGGCCCTCCTTCTATTTCTTAAAAGCAGGACATAATTTTGTAAGGATATTCTCTCTCCCTTCTCTACCAGGAAAAACAAAAGTTAATCACTGGAGATAACTCTAAACTCTTGACCCAGAAATGGCAACAGAAGAATCTACATAACAAACCTTGCTAAAACAACACTTATCTTCCATTAGCTTCCCAATATATTTACCTTCTTACAATTTTCTATCCCTGAAATTTCAAAGTCCCTTTCCTTTGTCTTGTCAGTTCTCTACAGACTTTTTAAAGCTCAAGTTCTCACCACCACTTTGAGTTACTTATCACTGGTACTCTTTTTATGCATAATGCACATGTTAACAAACCTCTGTCTGATACTGTTCTGTCTTTTGTCAGTCCAATTTACAGGGCTCAAGCCAGGAAAAAATAATTTTCCACCTGTACACCTGCAAAGCAGGACTGAGACAATCATTGATATGCAAGTAGTTTATCTGAGAGAAACCATTGCAAGGAGAGGATAAGAGTAAGACAGAAAGAGAGAAAGACCAATCAACTGTGTGTTAACAAGCACATTACCACTATGGGCAACTGGGGCGTAGTCCCTCTGAGGACACCCTGAGAGAGAACACAGTTCAGGAATCTGGAGCATCTCTGCTCTTTGTTGGTTGAGGGTTGTTCTTGGGGATATTAAGGTTCTGGCTCTTTCAGTTTGCTGCTTGTGGGCCAGGTATGCTCCTGAGGCCAGCAGTAGCTCTCAGGCAGAGGCATGCAAGTGCTTAGAAGAAAACAAAGACTGGCACTTGGGGGAATTGTTTACAACCTCAGGGAGTTCAAGTGGGCCAAGGAACACAGGGTAGAGGGCCATCAACAATACCTCTTCTACTGGGTACTATTACAAAATCAGCAAAAAAATTTATTACATCACTTATGTACTTATAAAAATACTTCACAAGTAGAGGTGAAAATAATAGAAGAGCATGTGTGAACATTCAGAAGAAAGCTTCTAGATCACTCTATGTAAAATCTGTAACTCCATGATTAGAAGGTAGTGGCAATAGCCATGAAGCTTCACATCTTTTATGTACCTTCTCTTCATTTTCCTTTAGTTTTAAAAATATTCTTATGAAATATTAATTTAATTAGTTAAGAATGAAGAATGTATCAACTATAGAGAAAATAAAAAGACAAGTGTGATGAATACCCACGTTACTGTCACCCAGATCTAACATTCAGTGACATTTCTTTTCCAAGGAAATCTGATTGCAACTTGTATAGTATTAGAGGCCTATGTTGAGTAACAGTATGCGGAGAATCTGAGGAGAGTAAATTTGTACTTTTTAGAGAAAACTTTGGCAAGATCTAGTGAAGTCAAGATGCATATGAAACTACCACCTTCCTATTGCATTTCGAGGTATTTATCTTAGCTTTTGTGAAATGCCTCAAAGGAAACATTTGTTTGCACTGTTTGTAACAACAATAAAGTATCAAATAATACAGCTGCCTCTCCATTGGTTAATAGATTTTTTTTTATGTGGCAGTTAAGTAGGACTTAAGATGCTTGTGTAACCTGTGGTATCATCCTGTGCTCCCCATCCAGAGGCTGATACATGCTACCTCCCTGTAATTCTGCTGTGCCCATTCCAATGAGGAAATTAAAATTCCCATCCCATGGAAGTCAGGTGCAGCACATGACTTACTCTGGCCAAAGAAATGTGGGCAGGAGTGATTCCACTACTTCCAAGAAAACAGGAGAAGAGCCATTCTGTGGTTCCACTGCTTCCTGTTGCCTTGGCCACAAGCACAACGATGTTCTGGACAGAGGCTACTCATTCTCTCCAGGCCCAGAATAAGGAGAAATGAAACAGGCCCACAGCTCAGGTGGCCTATGAGTAAGATGTAAACCTGTTTATTTTTGAGACACTGAGATTCTCAGGTTATTTGTGTCATACTGGTTCCCCACCTAGATTGGATACTCAGGGTTGTGTGCAGAGAGAAAGGAGGGGGTGGATGCATTGTAAGTTTTATCAGAGGCGAATGAGAAGTAGAATAGTTTTCTGTAATGAGGCTGCCAAGTTTGAATGATAAGCTTTTTCCTTACCATTAAAGTTATATCAACTTCTTATGTTAATACTGGCCATCTTTAGCTGATGGAAAAATCAAATGCCCTTGACTAATAAGCATAAAGAAGTACTTCCTTCCATTAATAAATGTAGGATATCTGTAGAAGGTGTTTTATAGTATGTGGCTCTGGAATCAGATCTGAATACTAGGCCTTCATTCAAGACTCTGTATTCTATGGCTTAACCTTGCTGACTTTGCAGTGGTCCTAACATAGAGGAATCTCTCAATGCATTGCAGGTACTACTAAATAAAAGATTTCAAATCATCAAGTCCTTGGTATGGGTGCTAAAGCAGTGAACTTGAAAAAAATGGAAATGAAGGTGTCATTCAATGTATACAGTAGTAGGAACCACAGATGTATATGATGGTAAGCACTTTCTGAGATTATTTGGACACATCACTACATAGGTACACTTTTCAAAAATTGAAGTACAACATGCATACAAAACAGAATGTATTTGGGTTTGGTGATATTTTTTTAAAAACTGAACCAGTACCTGCATCAAGAAGCAAAACTCCTATCTCCAGAATTGTGCCTTGTGCCCCTCTGTGTATTTGACTGTGCTTGACCCAGGGCCAATCACTACCTGACTTATAGCAGCATCAGTCAGGTCTTCCAGTTTCTATTCTTTATCCGCATGGAAAAATACAGTGTGCACTCTCCATGTCTGGTTTCTTTTAGACAGTGTCATGTCTGTGAGATTCACCCATATTGTTGTTCCTAACTGTACATCATTTTTTCTTATTCTCACATAATATTTCATTGCTCAAATTTTCAGAATGTAGTTCTCCATTCCATTATTGTTGAATCTGGGTTATTGTTTATCTGCCTCCCTTTGTAGATAGCTGCTGTTCTGGCCCATGTCCTTTAGTAAACATAGGTACATGTTTCTGCATTTCTGTTGTGTGCACACTTGGGAGTGCGATGGTGCATTGTAGGGTATGCCTACGTTCAGTATAAGTAACAGCCACACAGTTTTCAAATGTGTCTGTGCAGTTGCGTATGAAAGTTCTGATTGCTCTTCATGCTAGATAAAACTTGGTGTTTTTTTATTTTCTATTTTTATTTTAGCTATTGTGATGGATGTGTAGTGGTATTTTATTAGGTTTTTAATTATTTCCTGATGACTAGAGAAATTTAAATATTTAATTTTTCTCAATCAGGATATGTCTTGGCTTTATCAGGTTTATCAGGAGTTGGCAGATATGGGAAACTAGCTGAAATCCTATGTGATATATATTTTTGTCAGGTGAAAGGTAAGGGTTAAAGACAATTTGAAATATTGAACATGGTCATGTAATCTTGACATTATTTTCCAAAGACAATCAAACATAAAACAACCACAGCAGAACTGTTATGTACCAATGACTACTCTGTGGGTTAGGAATAAAATAAGAGTCACAACGGTTGACCTCTGGCATCTCAGAGGATAGTTGGGAGATAATCAAGTAAAACTCAGTTATCATATTTACCATGTGTCCTATTCAGTTCTAGCTGTTGTAACAAATTACCAGAGACTCCATGACTTAAACAATGAACAATTATTTCCTATAGTTCTGGAGGCTTGGGAAGTTCAACATCAAGAAGCTGGAATATCCAATGTCTGCTGAGGGACCCCTTCCTGGTTTGTAGGTGACTTCTGTGTCCCCACATAGCAGAGTGGAAAGAGAGGAAGCAAGACTTATCATGTCTCTTCTTATAAGGGTGCTCATTCCATTCCTGAGGGCCGTATCCTTGTGATCTAATTGCCTCCAAAAGGCTCCACTTCCAAATACCACCATATTCATATGATAGTATTCATCACATAAACTTCATCAAATGAATTTTGAGCATACACAAACATTTAGCCTATAGCACAAAGCAAGGGTAAATGTTAAAATAGAAGAATTTACTGAGCTCTGTAGAAGCACAGAGCAGGATGCCTTTCACTCTATGTGGGTATGTGTCTGGGGAGTAGCTAGAATGGCACCAAGTAAGTGATCTAAAGTCTGGCTGAGAAGCAAGAGTAGAACTTAGGAGGCAGAATGTTAAAGAGAAATTTTTCCAGGAGGAACAGCATGAACAATAAGTGTACACAATAGAGAGAGAGAATTTTCTCTTTTGGACAATCTTGAAAAGGAGGAACCAGTTTAGCTCCCTGCAGCACAGGGTGCCCATGGAAGAATAGTGGAAAATGAAGCTATGGATATAGACAGCATTAAATACATGACTTGGGGTAGTGAACATATAAAACAATATACAGATCATGCATTACAGACTTGTACACCTGAAGCCTATATAATTTTATTAACCAACGTAACCTCAGTAAATTCAATTTAAAAAAAAAGTAGAGTTCAGTTAAAAAAAAAAAAAAAGATTGACCTTTGTCAAGGAAGCTACAGGCCTGGGCCGTGACTACCCACCCTGACCCACCTGTAGTTAGGAATTTTATGTTTGGACCATCCTATGTGGTTACTTTCAGTCTCTGAGTTTGTAAGGCCCACCTTATTCACCTCCCCTGAGCTTATCAGGTTTAGTACCTGACCCGTTTTTCATCCACACTATCAGGATAACAGCTTTTACATTACCATTGCTTTTGTCTATTCTTGGAATTGTGTCTGCTGGTTAGAGTTCTATTTTACTTTTCCTCTATAAATTATAACAGAATGTAATATCCATATTTGCTTTCTTTAAAGGGGGTTAAGAATTTAGATACCCGCAAGATAATAACAGTATTCAATCCTCCTATATTTAAATAATCCTCCCAGTTTTTTAGAACTGTTTTATCTATCCTTGTTTTAATAATATCATTGTAACAAATTCTTATTCATTGAGTTTTTCCAAAGTATTTAAATTCATTTTTAGAAAAACAGCATTTTTTACTTTGTTCCTCAGATTAGGTAAATTTAATTCAATTACAAAGTTGCAGTAACAAGTACAACTAGTATAATCAGCTTTAGGAACATACATCACACACTTTTAGTAACAGAGTTCAACTTGTAAGACCAGTGAATACTGGGACATGATAAAGTGCTTATCCAACAAGTTGATGAATAAATTCAGCAAAAAGCTCCCTTAGTAAAAATTCAACTGCATTACCATTTTTTGGTTGAAGTACAACATACTTTAGCTGTGGTATGTCTCCTATGATCAGATTTCACCTCTCTCCTGCAACTTTTGATAGTTATTTTTGTTTGATTTTTTATTGTTGTTGGTTACCCTGGGAACCTATACCTAGGCATTACTTTATTTAAAAGTAAAAAGAGTTGAGAAACTTTACCTTTATGGCCAATTTATTTTCCAAGTTCTAATGACATCATTTCAATCTGCTGAAAATATCCCTCTCCATAACTGATATCTCTGAAGTAAATCTTTTCCACTACATAAAAAAGTGACTTGACCTGCCTTAATTATCACTTTCTACTTTTCTCCTCAAAGTGCTTCTCACCTATTTGTGAAAAACAAACTACACTCTTTCTTGAAGTTATACATCATATGCTACAGGATAATTAAAACTAATATACTTTTCCTTTTCATTCAATTAATATTTATTAACTACTTACTCTGAAATGTGCAGAGAATATTCAGATAAGCGAAGACTTTTGAAATAGAAATCAGAATCAATCTGGATACAATGCAATGTCATAAGTACAATGACAAATCCAAGTATGATGTGTTGTGTATGCACACAAAAGAAAGCAATGGATTTTCCTGAGCAATAACATCAGGAAAGCAAGGGTTCACAGAAAAAATATTTACATTGTTTTATGAATTGGCTAAGGAGAATGGAGCTAGGATCTCCCAGGCAGGAAAAGCAATAAGAGCATAAAGTTAATATATGATTGCTTATTACCTGTAATGAGCCCAGCATAGGGTATTCTAAGGGCATGTAGTTGTAAAAGGCTCTATTTATTGCATCTCTAAGAAATTCTTTCTCTTTTAGGCAAAGATAAATTCTTAAAATTTTTAAACAAGAACATTACATAGTAAATATACATATTTTTAGAAATGTAGCATTGGGGACAGTATAAGGGATAAAAAAGAAGATAAGGGGAAAACCAGAAGGGTGAAGGCAATTATGCTCAAAGAGATGTAATGTAGATGATGGAAATGTGACGGAAATTGTAGTGTCCTGCATACCAACTGCCTGCTCTAACTGTAGTACCCACTCCTCCTCATTGAGATCTTCTTTTCCCCACCTGCTGTGTAGCTAGAAGGTTGCTATGGAGTTACGCAGTAGCAATTACACACTAGTAGCAATGACGATAAAATAATAATTAAAGGTGGGCAGAAAGAAGAAAGGGTCTAAAGCATTGATGACATCAGAGAACTGCTCGGTTGTAGACTGGCAAAGAAAATAAAGCTCTAATTAAGCTCTCTTTTGATTTAACAATGATAGCTGGATATTTGTTACCTGTAGTCAAATGTACTTCTAAACTGTTAACAACGTATACCTCTCCCTTTAAGAAATCTTGATTCAAAAATGATGAAAGAATTACATCAAGGTCCAGACAAATGGGAACATCATACAGAATCAAATTAAGCAATGAAGAGGGCAATCACATACTGTCAAGTAATGAAGGTAATCACCAGCAATCTGGGAGATAAAATATTGAATCCGGGTGTTTGGTATTTGCTGCTCACTCTGCGCATGTGCACATCAGCCTGGCCTCTTTGCCCGCTGCCCTCTCCGCCTGAGGGACCCAATCTCAGCAATGCTGGGTGTGTGCGGGAGCAGAGGCTGCGCACTCGAACTGCGCAAGTTTGTTTTACCTCCTTCCAGGAATAGCAGAAAATGAATGCAGCACAGGGATCAGTGTAATTCGAGCATGTGACTGTGGAGTTCACCAAGGATGTGTCAGTACAGGAGCCCTGCTCAGAGGACCCTGAGCAAAGATGTGATGTTGAAGAACCACCACCTCATCTCCGTGGGGTATTGTGTTACCAAACCACAGGTGATCTTCAAGTTGGAGCAAAGTGAAGTGCCCTGGTCCTTAGAGGAAGAATTCCTAAAGCAGAGGGGCCCAGTATATTACAAGCTAATGTCCACATCAAGGGGAAATGGGAAAAAACAAGAGAAACCTCTGTGCTAAAAGTTCTCTAACAGGAGAGGAATCCTGTAAGATTAATGAATTCAGGAAAAATGATAAAGCCACTCTATTTAACTATATGAGAACTGGCACAAGGGATAAATGTTTTGATCTGAATGCACATGGGAGATCATGTGACAAAACAGCCATTGTGGAATACAGTAAAATTCACATGGTCACGGACACACCACGAACGTAATGCAAGTGAAAATAACTTCAACGGGAATTTGTCCGCACTCAACCTCAGAGAACTGTTACACTGGACAGCGTGATTTGAAAGCGGTAAATCTGAAGAAAACTCGATCCAGAGTTCTGTGTCTTGAATAGGTGTAGAAATGCCCCCTACCTGGAATTATACCTTACAAAACATCAGAGAACTCAGTAAGAGGAGAAATGCTACTGATGTGGTAAACATGGGGGATTCTTACATTAAAACACACTCCTCAGTGTACCTCAGGAAAGGAGAGAAGTTGTTGGAAAGTGATAAATGGAGAAAATCCCTTTACCAGAAACACACCTCATTTAGCATCTAAGGACTCATTCAGAGGATAAAATGTATGAATGCAAGGTATGTGGGAAATCCTTTGTTCAAATTTAAATGCTATTCATTATACTGGAACTCATATGGGGGTCAATCTTTATGAATATAATGAATGTGGGAAAACTTTGTCAGACAAAAGACCTCAGTGAACATCTGACAGTTCACACAGAAGACAAACCCTATGAATGTGATGAATGTGGGAAAACCTTCTCCAAGAAATCACACTTCAGTGGACATGAGAGAATTCACAAAGGGGGAAAAACTTTATGAATGGAATGAATATGGAAAGACTTTCTCTAACAAGACACACCTCAGTGGACATCAAAGAATTTACCCAGGGCAGAAACCCAATGAATGTACTGAATGTGGGAAAACCCTCTCCATGAAATTGTACTTCAGTGGATGTGAGAGAATTCAAAAAGGGAAAAAAATATTATGACTACAATGAATGTGGGAAAACTTTTGCCAATAATTCAGCCCTCAGGGCACATCAAAGAACCCATAACAGGAGAGAATTGCTATGAATATAATGAATGTGGGAAAACTTTCTCAAAGACCACAGACATTTCAGCACATCTAAGGAAGGACTCACAAGGGGAGAAATCCTATGAATGCATTGAATGTGGGAAATCCTTCTCTGAGAAGTCATATGTTAGTGTACATCAGAGAATTCATACAGGAGAGAAACCCTATGAATGTAATGTAAGTGGGAAAGCTTTGGCCCATAATTCAACTCTCAGAGCATGTCAGAGAGCACAGGTATAAAAATTCTATGAATATGATGACTATGAGAAAACTTTTTCAAAAGTCACAGCTTATTGCATACCAGAGAATTCACACAGGGCAGAAATCCTATGAGTGTAATGAACATGGGAAAGCTTTTGCTCAAAATTCAACTCTCAGAGTACATTATGGAATTCACTTAGAGAAGAAGCCCTATGAATGTAATGAATGTGGGAAAACTTTTGTCCATAAGGCAGTTCTTCAAGTCCATCACAGCAAAATGTACGCCAGAAAGAAAACCCTTCCATGCAATGAATTTGACAAGTTCTAAAGAAACTCATTTCTTATTGGATAACTCACAGTGGAGAAGTCTGTGTCACACTGACTGGCAAATTGCTAACTTAATAACTATTTCCTTTTCTAGGCACGTAGCTTATCTATATTTCTCAATATATCCTTTACCCAGGTGCAGCTGGTCATGGAATATGATGCTAATACATTTAAGCAAAGTCTAACCTTAAAAACTCACCTTATGTTCTTTCTGTCCCATGTTATACTGAAATGGAGAAATTTCCATGGTAGACTTGGGTGCTGTGTATTGAACTTAGATCACAAGGTTCAAGCTACAGTCCAAATAACAGGATGAAACAATTTTCCATATTTTCACCAGTTACTTTTATTTTTTTTAGCAAGAATTAAGTTTGTATTACAATATGGTCTTATAGATTTTGACATTCTAGTTAAACACACATAGATTAGCCAACTATGTTAGAATCGAATGAAACTATAAATGTAATAAATCCCAGAAGACCTATCAGAATTCAACCTATCACTGAACATCAGAGATTTCACATGAAGAAGACAATTTCTGTCAATGTCCCAAATGACCCCGCAGCCTCATTGAAAATCTCAGGGAAAAACAAAAAAGTCTGTACCACTGAGTGAACTTCATAAACATCAAATAATTACAATTAAACTAAAATATTTTATGTCAATAAATAATGTCTCCACACATATTGAGCTTGCATCAGATAATGTTTTTCTAAAGAAATGTATATGGTTCAGAATTAAAGGTAAAATCTTCACCTACAACTGATGTACTAAAACTTGTGTTTTATATGTAATATCATTTTATAAAGACTATACAAGAAAAATATTTACTTATGCATAAAGTCACTGCAGAATGTGAAGTGTTAAAGATGGAAGTATAACTGGAATTCTATAGACACCACCAATAAATATGACTAGTTTCTGAAAAGAAAAGTCCAAGTCATGAGAGAAGCCAATACAAGTCCAGTGGAAGCACATGGACCTTGAGGGTTGTGTTGATGGTAGCAAAGGAGATTAACCAGATGGAAGGGAAAAGTATATTCACCTGTGGCTCTCATTGAGTCATCCTGAAATTGTGCAATTCCTGGGTCCTGTGTCCTATCTGGAATATCTCATTATCCTAATATTTACTCCACAATCTCAGAGATGGTAATATTATGTGCCTTAATTATTTGAGTGCATCACTTCACAATCACCTACAATATTCACAAGATAATAAAATTAATCAGATCCTTATATTTAGACTTGTTAAATTTCGGGACAACTGGTATGTTTGTCATGAAGGAGTTTTCAGTTTTATGAAAATCTGCCAGATTAGAGCACCTGGCATATAAACTTTATGATTTCAAGTTGAATAATTAATGTTAGGATTATAATTTTACATTTAAAGGTGTAGTGAAATTTTTTTCTTTTTTTATGGTAACACTGAGTAGTATTTTATTTTATTTGTTCACCATATTTATAAGTTTGAGCTCAGAGATTCTAAAGAGTTACTTCAGAATTTACAGGCATTTTGCTTCAGGTAAGCAAGTTTGTCTTCACATGCATTAGATATATTTAAATTAAATGTTTAATTGAGGACTCATTGTACTTTAAAGTGTTTAAGGGAATTTAATTAAATGAGGTCAATTACTGTAAATATATAATACAATGGACTTCAGTTAATTGGATATTTGTAAATCAACAAATGCAGATGGTTAAATTTTTCATAATAAGAAGTTTATGAGTTAAAAATATGTATATGCTTTGAAAGTTGAACTTGACATTTTAAAAAGAATGTGGCTTTTAAATTTGCAAGCTAGGTTTGCAATTTAGGTTGAAAAAGGTGAAGGGATGAAGCAAAAACCAAGAAAAAAACTCAAACATAGACAATGGTATGGTGAAAACCAGAGGACAAGATGGGGCTGGGAGGAGGTAGAAAAAGTAAAGGGAGGATAAATAATGATGGACGGAGACTGGACTTGGGATGGTGAACACCCAATACAATATAGAGATGATGAGTTATATAGCATTGGACACCTGAAACCTATAAAATCTTACTAACTAATGTGACCTCAGTAAATTCAATTTAAAAAGATAAATAAATAAATAAATAAATAAATAAATAAAACCACACATAAAAAGATAAATAAATTTGCAACCTTTGTTAGTGGAATATTATTTAGAATCAAAATAATTATAAGAGGCTATTTCTACAAAATAGACTTCCCTAAGACTTAAAATAGCTCATGTGGCGGACTGCAGCCTCCTCTGTAACTAGCTCCTTTTTCTTGGTCTATATAGGCATTAGAGCAGTATTGACTTGTCCCCAAGTTAATAAGTTTTGAACTCCGATAGGAAATCCACTATCATGCAATGCCTTTAATTTGTTACCTGCTTTTCCCCAAACCTTAATATCTAAGGTTCCCTTATCAGGAAAAGCAGGATAATATTCTTTTATAGTTTGTAAAAGCTGTATAAGATGGTGTTGTTTTACCTCACATCCTGATCCTAGAAGGAGTTGCTGCCACACACACAGGTAGATTTCTTGCTCTTTAGACACAATAGAGCCCATTCTTGTTTAAAGGTTTTTGTTTGTTTTTTTGTTTTCACTTTCAATTTCTGCCCTTGCAGACTCCACAGCCATACTAAACCCTAGCTAATTAGCTATTGGTGAGTATAGTGTGGTGGGTCAAAAATGTACTGTTGGTGAAAACCGTCAGGGAGGGCTAACTGGTGTCCAGGGTACCCTAACCCTGCTTATGGGTTTCAGGTTTTCCCATACATCTAAGACTGCTAGGGCAGGAAGTGCCAGGTGACCTACTTTTATATCACACTTCCCTGACAGAGCTGAGAGTTAAATTACTGTGATTGGAATTCCCTCTGAGGCCCCTGCACATCTCGGGGATTGACCCCAGACACCTCTGCAAGGCCCCTACTGACACAGGAACACTTGAGATCTCAACCTGGAGGGAGGAATGCCTCTTATCTTTGGTGCTTCAGCAAAAAGCTGAGACACTAATAAATAACCCTATAACTAACACTGAGTTCTCAAAACAATCTTCAGAGTCCAGTTGAAACCAAAACACTCATTTACTATCTGCTTTTCTGTTTACAGGCAGGCAGAAAGAAAAGGCAGAATCAAAAGAGCTGCAAAAAGCAGCTTTTAAAGAAAGAGTGCGCAGAGGCACTTGTAAGGATAAAAAAGCTAATTGAAAGGAAAATTCATTGCTCTCTCTCCCAAGCCTAAAACATGATTAGGGGTTGTGCTGTGAGAATGGGCTTGTGAATGTTTTTTACAGTGTGCCTTTTGTTGGGTGGGCTTTTGCTTTCAGTTGGCAGGAAACCTAGTGTTCTTTTCTGGCCCACGTCCAACTCATCCTGTCATGGTTGGCTTTGTTGCAGTGAGCACCCTTGTGGCTCTTAAATGCTAGACTGGTTCCCGCAAGGTGCGGCAATTGCCAGAGAGAGAGAGCAAAGCTTCTGCTTACTAGAGTGCGGTCTCAAGAGAGGGCAACCTTGGAAAAATACCCTTTTCCCTGAAATACAGCACACCCTACAACCTTACCAAACAGCACTCGGGATCATCGGCCCTTACCTGAGCTGTTGCGCACATTCCAACCACAACAAAGGCTGATAGCCGCTGGATCCCTGTTCAGGTGCCAGATGTAGTGGACTCTGGCCAGCAGAGTCCACCTGTTGTGACTGAAGACGAGAACAAATGCACAGGCGACAGCAATCCTGTGGAGAAAAGAGACTGGCACAGCTACTCTCTCAAGGGGAAAGCACCCAGACCCTTGGCTAGACAGGCTTTTATTGTTTTTCTTGGGTCTTACATCAGAGAAGGATTTATTACCTATTACATAGAATATTATTGTCTACATTTTAGGTACAATAAAGTAAATGAAATTAACATGCAAAGGAGCATGGTGGCAAGCTGATTAGCTCTGTCCTTGAGAAAATTCACACAGGCTTTGAAACTTACCTCAAAGATAGACAATACACATTTGTTGTTTTAGACCAGAGGGATGGAGTTTTAGCAAGAGCAAGCCATAACAGTCTATATGCACTTTCTAGGCCTGATTCCCACGGGAAAACTCAGTTTGAAGGTCTGGCTCCTGCCCACCACCTCACTTCTGTAGGTTTTCCATACAGAGCTGAGTCACATTTGCTAGACTAAAACAAACTGGTCCCCTACAAGCTCACACTAACATTTTTTTCAATGAAGATACAGAGATAGAGCAGACATCTCAGAACAGGATTCAGGAGAGAAGTTTCTTATTTTATCTTATTCTATGTTATTTTTAGTAGGGTGGAGGCAACATAAACATGTTTATAAAAAGAAGGGAACTAAAAAATGGCAGAGAAGAGAGATTGGGGGCACACACATGTATCTTGTTTTCTTTCCTATATGATAAAAACAAAATTAGCTTTCTGAACTAAGAGTTATTTTGCTGTGTCTTCATATGACTTTTGAGGAAGCATTGCTCTATCTCTAATAGGAGGTGGCAATTTAAGTGTAATTATAAATGCAAGTTCTGATTGTTGCATTTTTATGGCTGGAGCTTACTATACTTGTTGCTAGAAAACAGTCAATGAAATAGCCTTGATGCTCTGAGATGTTGCATTACTTCAGGCTGATCATTCTGAGAGTATATGTTATGTATATATAAGACTTATTATGTATATATAAGACTACAGAAGCATTAGGACAAATGATTTAATGTTGATAAATAAAGAATATACCTTCTAATGTAAATTAAAAAGTATGTCTAATATCATCTTGATTATTAAAATCACTTATAAAGACTAAGTAGAAAGCATAGCAAAATTTATTTTACTGCTCTTTCTTTATATAGAGGTATATTTTCCCCACACATGTATATCTGCTAAAAATAAAAAGATGTGGAATTTGATGGACTATGTAATCTAATATCATCTCATCACATGGTATGATTATAGGAGAGGGAAAAGTTTCCTATACCCTTCTAGGTTCTTTGGCTGGCCTAATAATCAAATTAACATAAGACAGATTAATAGGATAAAATCAAATATATACATACTTGTAGGAAGCCCTATAGATCTGGGACTCAAGGGGAAGTTGGGCAGTTGAGACTTACATGCCATCTGGAGGTAAGGAATGGGATAGGGGCCTGAGGCCTCCAAGGAAAGGTAATTCACAGAATGATAAGAAGAGCAGATGTTTGGTAATTAGATGTTTGTCCTGCCATAGAAATAGGTCATTTAAATAAAAAATTATCTCTGATAATAGCTCTTTTTCTGGACCAGGCCCCTGTTTATATTGTTTTGGGTAGTTAAGAAAGAGGTAAAATTTCTTGAATCTACTGGGGTCTGGATTAACTTCAACTCAAAATAGTCCACAGGCCAAAGTGGCACATTTTGGGGAGACTTGTTCTGAATACCTTCAAAATAATAGCTAAACAAGTTTTTCTTTTTTTATTATTTTCTACACTTGCTTTTTACTGACCTCTTTTCCTGAGTCAGGTAAAACCACACTATCTCAAGGAGAATCAAGATTGTTAAAACAAAAGAACAAAGAGGACTCAGTTGATTTGACTTCTAGTCTGGGCTCATAAACTTCCATAGTATAGGCCCTGGTAGGAACTGAGTGGAGAAGATGTAGGGAAGGACAGACTGAGGACCTGTTCCTTAGCCTTTTTCCCAAATCCAATACATGAGGGTCACCTGGGCTTACAGAAGGTCATGCATGACTTTGAGAAGGTGATGCTTTAGCATGTGTTAGAATTGTTTAGATGATTTGCTAAAACACAGACAGCTTGGGCCCAACCTGAGAGTTTCTGAAACAAATCTCAGGTAGAACTCAATAATTTGCATTTCTTACTAGTTTTCAGCTGATGCTGGTGCTGCTAGTCTGCAGACCTGGGCATTGGTGACTGAGAAGATGGAGCAACAAGAGGATTAGATATACCAGCTTTCTGATGAAGCCTTTCTTCATGGCCAGCTCTGTAAAGCCAAGTGGAAATGCAGCCAGTACTTGAAGATCATCTCACAATCAAATAAGAACTTATGATGACATCCTCTGGCCAGAGAAGATATTCTCTAGGTCCATGAAAGTGAAGGCCTATCAAAGTTGCCAACAGCTGGCCTATAGTTCTTTAGGTAAAAGTACTTGGCCCTGTTCTGAAATCTAGCCAAATCCCATGCCAACAGCCTCTTGGGAGTCCACTGCTTTTAATAGCCCAGTTATTTGCAAATCTCTAAAAACAGAGGGTAGGGCTCTTCATGAAAAGAAGCGCTGACACTCATGTAGAAATGAAAGTCTTAGCACCGCACTCGAATGGGTCCATATGTGGCAAATCCTCTGCCATTATACTCCCAAAATTCTTTCTGTATTTAGATACTATGATTATATACCTTATTTATAAATGTCCCAATATTTCTCTTTTTCTCATGCATATTTTTCCTTATAGTCTCTCCTGGTGCTTTTCTGAGACCCATCCCTCTCTGACATTAGCCAGAACCATACATATGTTCTGGGAGTGGAGGTGATTTAGCAGTGATTACTTCTAAAAATGATCTCTATTGTTTCCCACAAACATATTTCTAAACTTCTCTGTATCCTACTGTATCTTTTCTTCGATTATTGTGTTACCACAGAGAGGATACCCCTAAATATTTTTCAAGTCTAAGGTATCCAAAATAGTCCTTTGATTTTTATCCAAACATCTTCACCAGTCTTGATCTCCTGGGAAGAGACAATCAACTCACTGCTGCTTCACAGATGTGAAAGAACAAATTATGCCAGAGAAATCTCCATGCCAGTCCATATGGAGCTACATGTAAACACAAAATCTAGGTTTTATAACATCTCCTTCCAATCACATGACAACTTGGGTTTGGATGTAACATGTGGACATCAGACACTGAACAACTCCTGACGGCCTATTTGGCACTCATAGTTCTGGATGAAGATTGGGAGGGAAAACAGACCAGGAGGAAGTTGTACTGTGTCAGAGCTTAGGCCACCCCTTAAGGCCCATGCCATCCCATGCAAACTACATTCCAAGAGACAGCCTGGTCCAGCAAAGAATCTGGAATATTCAGTTTGTAAATGTATTTGTGCCTTCTGCTTTGGGTAGGTCAGCATCAGTGTGCCTTAAGGTGAAACCACACTGGAGGCGAGATAGACCCTAAGACTAATGATCTTCACACAGCTTTCTGGGGCCACTGACTATAATCGCCATATTATCTGATCAGATTATACAACTAAAAATGAGTAAAGGGAATGAAGCAACACAAAATATTTTGAAATAGCTTTCTTTTTGGAAGTGTAAAAACTATTATGAGGAGAAAAAAAATCTATGTGGTAAATGTCAACCATCTCCCTGTAAATGCATATATGTCTGTTTTACAGAAAAGGACTCTTCCAACTAGCATTGCTGCATAACAGACCACCTAATAAAATGGTAAGTATGTCATAATGCTCATGGAGTCTATGAGTGAGGAATCTGGAAACAATGCAACAAGCTATTGTGTTTCTGCTCTGCAATGTGTGGGGCTTCAACCAGGAATTTTCAAAGGCTGGAAGTGATTGTTGGTTAAAAGTTCACATCATCTGAAGTCTTACATATTCACCCATCTGGTGGCTAATGTGGTGAGTTCTTGGCTGGTGTTATCAGCCTGAGCATGTCTACAGGTGCTCTTTGTGTGGCTGCTTGGGCTTTCTCACTGCATGGTGGCTGTGATCCAAGAACAGGTGCCCCAAAGAACCAGACAGAAACTGCATCACCTCTTATGAACTAGCATTGTAAGTCACATGGCTCCTTCACCTTGGTCTAAGTCATCAGCTACCCACTTTCAAGGAGAGGGAATATAGAATCAGAGTCTCACTATAAGAGTGTGTGAGATGGGAAATATTTTTCTGTGATGTCTGGAAAATACAATGTGTCATAAGAACTGTCTCACTTTTCTGAATCAGCATTTTTCTATTTGGTTGATTTACTTCTCTTCTCTCATAAAATTAGAATTACCTTCTTGAGCATGACATGCCCCACTCAAAAATAGGATCCTTACCTTTGTAGATTAAAAGGCTCTGAAGGACACAGTGACGATTCCTTCCTCAAGACACACACTAGATGGAGGATGGATCTTAACAAAAGAGGAAAACCTATTTTGAGTAGAAGCAAAGGGAAAATTGACTCACTTCTGAGGCTCTCAAATAGAAAACCAGCATGATTTTTCTGGCCCATCCACTTTTCCTTAGGCTAACTGAAGAAGCTTGGTTAAGTTGAAGAAGTCAGGTTGGAAATGGTTGTGACTGACAGCTGCTAATGGTGAAAGGAAGAATATTTTATAATCAAAACAGTTATAAAACTAAAAGTGAGCCCATTTATGCCCAAGTCTTCACTATTATCTGATAAACTTGGCTATCTCATGGAAATGGACAAATATCTACAAGAGGTTGCCTACTGCCTCTGATGATCCTGGGTCAACCCAGGGTCATTCTGCATATGAAAAATATCCCTTAAAATGCCAGCGTTCCAAAGACTTTTAACCTGGGTTTCCTGGGTACAGGCTTTGGGCTCATTTGCATCTCTTTGTCGCTTCCCCAATTCTGCCAGTGATTCTAAGGCCCCTCGCCATTCTATGAACTTTATTAAAATGAATGTGTAAGAGTGATCTGGGCCCCTTTCCTGAATTACCCTCCTCTTTCAGCAGCCTTGGAAATGAGACAGTGGGTTAATTGAGGTAGCTACCTGTACTTGAGCCTTGAACAAACTTATCTCTCTGTTGTTTTTGGACTACAGTCTAAGTAAACAGCCTCAAAATATTTTTCAGAAACTTTTGCCAATATTGCAATTTTTCACCAAGGTTTTTGAGGATAAAGAAACCCTTAGTAGAGCCTTCAAAAAACAGAAAACTATGCACCAGGCTCTTTATATATTATATTTTATACTATATTACATATAGTATTTATAATATTATATATAATATTTATGCTTTTTCTCTTCTCCCATTAAGATACACCCTCTGATATCTAATGTGTATCTTGTGGAATCTTAATCATAAGCTCTGAAGCAATTGAACTGTAAGAAGGGTCCTGTGCTCACAGTGGGACATGTCATGCTACAATAAAGCAGTCACAGTCTGTGTGTGTGTATGTATATGTGTGCGTGTGTGTGTGTGTACACACACACACATATATGCTATTACATGAGGTGAATAACACTCTCCTCTATGATAGAATTAAAGCCACTTCGAGGAGAGGCTCTTCAGTGAGGAAAACTAACTTAGAACTGATGCCTTTGCCTTCTTTCACTGTTAATAAATGCTGAACATTTGGTTTTGGGTACTGAAGGTGTACATGCTTCTATCACCTAGAGCAGTGGTTTTCACACTAGGGTGCAACAGAGTCACCTCAGAGCTTATTAAAATACATATTGCTGCAAGGAACCCCACTTTCAGAACCACTGCTCTTCAGTCTTACTCTCCAAGTGTGGTCCGTGGACCAGCAGCCCTGGTCCTTGTAGCCTGTTGAGACACACACTCTCAGCTTGCCACACAAACACAGAGAATCAGGACCTGCATTTCAATAAGTTGCCCTGGTGATCTGTATGCACCTTTAAGAGTGAGAAACAGAAGCACTCTCCTACAATAGTAGTTTTGCCGTTTCTTGATGTTGCTACTTTCAAGTGTAATATACACCCTTCACCATACCTAAAGTTTTAAGCAATTTCTAAACAATTTCAACTGCACCCTTCTTAAAAAGGCAAAGAAAGTATATCCTACAACTCAGGATTTAGTAACATTATTATAAGGATAACTACTCTATTTTACAAAATTAAGTGTTTTAATATGAATAAGAAATGGTCTATAATACATCCCATAATCATTTCCAAAATTATAGTCAAAACTTATAAGAGGTCTGAGGCTTTCTTTCTTCCTAGTCAAGAATTGGAAAATAGTGATATGCAGCACTGATTCACAAGTTGCACTTAGAATAAGGATTTACAAAAATAGTGATCAAGTAAATCCCATAAGTGTCTGTGTTACAGAGCAACAGAAAAATTCTCGAGACTGGGAAAAATTCTGAAGTCTCACTCTCTCACACCTGAGGGGGTCAGTCTGCCATGGACAATTAAAATCCCGGACGAGCCCCCCAAAACTGTTACAGAGCAAAAGAAAGTCCGTTATTGTCCTCCTTTGTCTCTCAAAGCCAGAGATTTGTGAAAAGGAAAGGAAATGTTTATTTAATGCTATACAGAGTTAAAGTAGCAACCTAACGTCTCCATTAAAAAATATCAAAGTCCTTTAGAATACCCACAGACGCCCACAGTGCTTCCTATCTTCCTCTGCCCTAATTCAGGGTACCGTAATCCGTAATTCAGGAAGAGAAGCACACATCCGGGATCCAGGCTCTTGACACCGTTCGGCTGTGTTGTCATCCAGGCAGGATCTCTAATTAATCCAAAGCCATGTGGCACCTTCTCATGGCCTACTGGCAAGAATCCTTTCCCCCTTCTTCCAGGCAAAATCTCTCTTGCTCTCAGGCCACACAGCCAAAGGGAGCACCCCAAAGCCGCGTGGTCCTTCTTGTACCAAAGCTGTGGGGAAGGGGTCCCCACTCCGGCAAAGCCTCGTGGCTCTCCCTCTTCATCAAAACTGCAGGGGTCTGTACTCTGGTGAAACCGCATGGAATCTCTCCCTCTGGCAAAGCTGCGGGAGGGTCTCTACTCGGGCAAAGCCGAGTGGCAATTCTCTGCTAAAGCCACATGGTGATTTTCCCTCATAGGGCTGTGAGTCCTGCACTCTGGTGAAACCGCATGGATCTCTCCCCAATGGCTGCCTCGCCTGGGTTTAAATCCCCATGCCAATCCTCCTCTGCAGCCCTATTTCTGACTCCTCCTACAATCGGTTACACCTGCCACCATTCCAAGGTTATTGGGATGCCATCATGAGTCTGGGCAGGTGTGTCCCCATTTTCCGGAGCCAATCTTCTCCAAGCTCCCATGCAGGTGCTGTAACTTGGTGCTCCTCCCCCAGTCACATCTTGGGGGGGAGTCTTTTCCATTTTCCTGGCTCAGAGCTTGGCCACAGCTGTTTAACATATCTATGAAACCAGTTAAAGGTTATGGATATGTTAAATGACCATTCTGGAGCTTATCTGCAAAACTGTTGCTATGCAAAACAACTCAATGGCCCTGCTCCAT
This sequence comes from Anoura caudifer, assembly GCA_004027475.1. Classification (NCBI taxonomy): domain Eukaryota; kingdom Metazoa; phylum Chordata; class Mammalia; order Chiroptera; family Phyllostomidae; genus Anoura; species Anoura caudifer. The sequence goes on from PVKU01002086.1 coordinate 169,513, forward strand.
TTGTCCCTTCCCCCAACTCACACCTGAGGGGGAAGGGGGAAGGACATCTTATGTCTTTCTAATATTTCCTGGACACCCTGAGTTCTGGGCCCCATTCCAACTCCCTTTTGGGGGCCCCCCTCTTGGCTGCACCCTGTTACATCTGGACCAAAAAGTAAGAATGTTATCTAGACCACATTGATCAAATCATGCAGAAAACAAGCATTACTATCCCCAGTTTCCATTGGATGAAATGTCCAACAATATCTCGTGGGTAACTTAGCTGAATATATTTTAAAAAATCAAGCTTTTGTTTACTGAGATAATTTGGACTAGACGGTCAGAATCTAAAGTCCCTTTAACACAAAATTTCTTTTGCCCGAATATGTTTTGGATTGATAAAGAGAATTTCAGTACAAATTCAATACAACTGACACTTTTTGAAATTTATACATGCGTGAGTCAACATGATAACATGTATAATCCTAAATTATGTGCTTCGGTTGCATCAACTTTTTACTGGATTAAAAAAATTATTTTGGAGACTTCTGATTCAGATGGTTGCTGGGCTCTTTTGTATAATATTCTCTCTTACACAAGCTCCATTAATATTATAGAGAAAAAACATATATTAAAGAGAAAGTGTGGGTAATGGAGACTCTGAAATATTTAAGAAGGTGAGAAATTTTTATAACATACAATGCAGATAAAATTAAATTAAGAGTAAAATCTCATAAAGCTAAAAAAAATCTGCAATCCTATAAATTTAAAAAGTGAATTTTTCCAGGAAAAGCTTGTGGAGGAAATTCAAGAATAGATCAGTATGAGATTTCCATTTGGGGTTACAAAAAAATTCTGAAACAGGATCATCATGATGATTGTACAACAAATGAACTGTATACTTTAAAATGTTACAATGGTAAATTTTATGTTATGTTTATTTTACCACAATAAAAAAAACAGATTAAAAAAAAGGAATAGATCAAAGATAGTAGGGACTAGGTGTAAAAGAGAAAGTGCTATGGGACAGCTGGACCTCTGTCCCCATTTGGTGTTTTTCCCCAAAAGAAAATTAAGAGAATAGTTCTCTAAATCAAGTTTTTCTATACTAATGTTTCTCAACATTTATGACCATGTGAACCAACTGAAGATCTTGTTGAAAGACAAATCCTGATTAACTGGGCCTGGAGCCATGCCAGGGGTAGAGGCATGCTCACACTCTCCCAGGTGCTGCCAATGCTGTGGGGCCCTTGATGGCTCATTGAGCACAAAGGCCAATGGCAGTACTGATGAACTAGAAATTATAATGAAAAAACACCCCATTCACGATAACAACAGAATCCAAGACTATCTAGAACAAGTCCAATAAGAAATTCACAAAATCTAAACAAGAAACTTTTAAAACTCTTATTTAAGTATTATAAAGACAATTTGACTAAATGGAGAGCAAAAGCACCTTAATGCCTGAGACAGGAGCTAATGCTAATTTTGTTGATTAGGACCTTTATACCCACACTTAATGACTTGAATGTTTTAACTCCTTTTTTCTTTGGTGCTAAGTATTAAAACAAAATGAAGAAATAGAACATCTTTAGGGGAAAGAGTCACTAGGAAAATGTAAGTAATCATTCCCCCCATAACTTTAAATTAGAATATAATTTCCAACAGGCTATGTGGGTTATTTGACATCACCGTTTTCTGTAAAACATAGCTGTTTCTGCCCAAGATGTACCGTTCTTGATACTGATTACTATCGATCAATAGATATTTCAAGAACACAGACCTGGTCCTTAGAAGTATGGAAAAACACACTGGTTCAAGGGATGAATATTTGTGAAATCCACAAAATCTCAATGAAATGGCTGCTATTCCTCTCCTCTGGAACCTGTTTATATCTGGCATTAAAAAGTGCAAAGATTGATTCTACAAGTCTAGAAAGTAAAACAGTTTTCAAGTGCTTTTAATAAAAATAAGGACAACCAAAAGGAAGAGGGTAATTTGAGAAGAGAAGCATGACCAGTGCCATGAACATTTTTCTTGGTGTGTGCCCCCAAAATTTGTAAGTTGATATCTTAACCCCCAATGTGGTAGTATTAGGAGGTGGGGCATTTGGGAGATCATTAAGTCATGAAGGTGAAACCCCATAAATGGGATTGGTGCCTTTATGAAAAGGAACCCAGAGTGCTCTGTTATCCTATTTCTAGCATGTGAAGATACCATTAGAAATAAGCTGTCTGCAACCTGGAGGAGGATTCTCACTAGCCCATGCTAGAACCCTGATCTTGAACTTTCAGCCCATGAATAGTGAGAAATACATTTATTTGTCTTATTTATAAGCCACTCAGTTTATGCTATTTTGTTATAATGGTGTGAACTAAGCAATGTAGGCTGCTACATGCTTATTCCCTGAGAGGCTATGAAGAAGTCTGTGTGGGGTAATATTTCTTTTATTTGGATCCTCCTCCTCCTCATATTTGTACCTGTATGTTAACGTCAAACAAAGGATTTTCCACAGATGGAAATTCATAGTGGAAAGACTCCACTATAAAATAAAAATGGTGTCATTGTCACTTGTCTTCTACTTATCTTTGCCTTCATTTTATTATAAATTTAAAACTCAAAAGAAAGCACCTCCAGCCTAGATGCTGTGATCACAATAAAGCTTTGGAAGGGTAGTATATAATTTACAAAGTACTCATATATATATTTTAATGTGATCAATAAATACCGTGTCTTTAGAGTTACTTTATAAGATATTGAGAAAAGGCAGTGACATGATCCTTGTTTCCAAGGGCATGTTCATCACAGTAGAAAAGACAAATATTTTTGCTTTGCATCTCCAGCAGGGATTTCTGCCTCCCTCTATTATTTTCCTGAAATAGTTCTTGCAGCTGAACTGGTCTCTCCATTACACTTGCACTATTTATTAACCCTACTGACCCCATAACCTCCCTTCTGTTTCTGACCTTCTGTGCTCCTAGGACTCCTAACCCAGTTCTCTCTTCCAAGCCACATCCTATATGTGGATTTGTGTGTGAGACTCACTTTTTTTGTCTTGGATATAAATGTTAGTGTTTCCCAAGCCACCACAGAAAATTTTCCTGGTTCAGTATCTCCAAGACTGGTCAAAATAAAGATTTATATATTTATGTTTTAAAATCCATAAAAAATGCACCTTGATGGTTGGAAAAGAGGTGGCTATTCAGATGTTGACTTGGGTCTGTGTATTTCAGATACTTTAAATAGGGATTCAAATAATATTATGGATTACAGAAGTGGGTATTTACTAGGCACTTAAAAGAGTTTATGATTTGTAAAAAGGTTTGTAAATGATCACAATTATTGTAAAACATAACAGACCAGACTTAGTAGAGTGTCACAGGTGAAATAGGTCAGCTGGAAATTTCAGACTCACAATGAGAGGAGAGAAAACATTGATTCTAAAGAGCCCTGCAAGTAGAAGTCACTTCCAATTCCAGAAGGACAGGACATAGGGACAGAGTTTTAGAAACATGAGGTTATCTGCCACTTCCTTGGCATGGAGACTTAAACTTCTGACAGCGTCCCTTTAACTATGAAGTATACTATTACATACATTCAGCCTTTCAAACACTAATGCAGAATCCATGACTTATTAAGCTTATTCATGCCTAAAGGCTTTCCACTGACAATCTTGTTTCCATACAAATGCCAGGAATATGTCTTTCAAACCAGATTTCCTCCTTCTGCTAATCATTTTATCATGTGTGGACTATATTCTCTAAAACAAAATAAAACATCTTGGGTTTAATGTCAGCTGTCAAATGAATGTTCTCTTCGTGTTCCAATGACAGGCTATTACACCTTGTCCCATCATATAATTCACAGCTATTGTGGGAGTAGATGTGTGAATTCCTAATGGAAAGCTGATAACAAGGACATGAGGTGTTGTGTAATAAAAGTAGGTGCATAAGACACCTGAAGGACAAATTATTGAGAAAAATTATTTTTTAAGATAAAGTTAGGTTACACTATAACATGCCATTGTTATATGATTTATTCCCTTCACTAAAATTTATTATGGTCATGATACTAAACATCAAGATAAATGAAGCACTCACCTCCAATATTTGCATCATACTGCATACAGAATAACAGATCATCTATGTGGGGAAGTAGATACATCAAGAAAATTATTTTTTTCTCTGGTTCAATAACCACTTATATCAAAATGCAAAAAAATATTTTTTTATTTGTGTGTAGTCAAGAAAAAAATTACAGGGTACTTGGTATAAGTTGGAAAGTGATAAATTTAATGAATATATTTGTAAAATGCACCCATTTGGACAATCTTTCGGGGATGAGACATGGTCAAAAATTGGCCCCAGGCAAATGTGAAGAACAGTGGAGTTTGGGAATCTGCTATCACGCCTGCTCAGGGCCAGGGATAGGAAAGAATAAACCCACGGTCATAGAACATCTTTCTTATTTCCAGGACTGGACAAGTAGCTTTCATTTTGTGTATGTGAGCTATCTAAAAGCTAAAACACATTTGCATTCCCATTTAATTTTTTTCTCTGACTTGACTGTCAGCATTCCCTGATGCTGTCTCATTATTATTAATATGGTTTATAGGTGGAGGAAAGGTAGTTCTAAAAAATCCGTCTGACATATACCTGTATTACCAAGACGATGTTATATTTGGGGTTAGAAATTTTATAAAAGTTGTCATTTCTTATAGAAATAACATTATAAAATTAGTTAGGGGTCCTCTATAACGAGGACCAAAGAACAGATTTGAGCAGTGTATTTGACAGCACAGATGTTCACAGATGAAGCGCATCACCTAGAAGACTCATTGTGCACGTTGGAAATCAGGACAGAGAAGGTGGTTATGAGAAAAACAGAGAAGAAAATGTCTGTGGGTTTGTGGCACCAAGCTCCTTACCTAAAGGTGGGGGAAAAAATAAAAATAAAATTTTGGAATTGCATATCATGCTGCTGTTGTGTCAGTAGCAATGTTTATATACTATCAACAGCCAGGGGTAAGTTACAGCAGTAAGAGGGAAAGCTAACAGGTGTCCTGCATTAGAACATTAATCATCCCTGTTGCAGTTTTATAGCTATCAGCATTTCTGATTCTAAACTGAACAACAATAATGCTTAGACTATTAGAATTTCATCAGCCAAATTATAAACATAATATCTCTTTATTTTTTGAGATATTTTCTGAAGACCTAAATCAGAGAAAATAACTTTATTAACAATCTTATATTGGTATAAGTATTAATATTATTATATTAATTTATATTATTAATGTTTATATTTATATCAGTTAAATCATGCTTGTGTTTTAGCCATTCCTATGGGGAGGGGAGTAGAGAGAGGATATGATAGGTAGCTCTAGAACCAACCAAATCCTGAAAAAGGCATTACCAAAGAAACTTGTTCTAGTTATACTTGAAGTGGATTTTGGGGAAAATGAACTGTGAATAAACCAGTTAGTCTATTGGAAAGTCACTGAGATTTACCTCCTTCTATAAGCCAGATGCTCTCTCCTTACCTAATCTAACTACATGAAGAAAAACACAAAATAATTCCTTCCAGACCCCTAGGCAAAAAGCTCATTTGTTCCACCTTAACTGTGGTTGCTGTAAACCTCCCTAGACATTGTCAGTATCCCAGGGACATACTTAATCCCCGCTGGACATTTTACCTGACTTCAGGTTATTTACTACAAATGCTCTTGTTTTGTTCTTTGACAAGTCAAGAAATCTCAGACAATACCATGGAACTCAGATTCATAAATTTCTCTAACACTTTGGTTACATTAACCATACGTCAAAGGGAAATCTTGCTTCATCATTAGGCTTACCCTCCTTTCTGTTGCCTCAGGAATTAACTCTGTGTGTACCATCCATCAAATGACTTTACTGTTTTAAAATCATAGAGGATAAAATAGTTCGAAAGAACCACTCATTTCAGTCCACTATAATTCAACAAATAATTATTGTGTCCTACCTGCATGCCAGAAAAATCTTTTAGATTGGGATCCAAGAGTGATCAAGCAGACATTTTCCCTCATGGATTTTAAAATGCATATCAACTTAAATATTATCTTCTTTGAGATTCTCATTATTTAGAGGAAAACCGGAGTTCAGAGAGCTTAATCACCTTTTTTAAAACAATATCATCAAGTGCTCTGATTGGGTAATATAAGAAAATAATTGTCTCAAATAGGAAAGAATAGAGGAAATCAAAGCCAGCCAGTGAAAGATGCAGGTACATTACCTGGGAAAGCATGAGATCAGACTCTGCTTCCAGCCCCACCACTAGCCATGCCATTTATCTTTATAGCTTCACTGTTTCTTCTAGAAAACTAGTATAATACAGCTTGATCTTTCTGTATCCTTCAGAGTGTTCCCAAAGGAAAAGTATAATGACCTATGCTTGATCAAAACTATTTGACCTCTTAGATCAAAGATAACACATAAAGTTAAAGAAGAAATATTAGCTGTTATTTCACTCTGTTTTATGAGCCCATGATTGCATTATTTTCTATCTAAAATGCTTTAGCACATAAGATATAGTTTGTAACTTCCCATTCTTTCCAAAGAGTAAACAAGCAATTATTTAAATGTTCTTGGAAGATTTTTCTGGGGGACAAAATAAATAGTGTTTTACAACTATTCAGTATTTTTGTACATCATAGAAATGACATGTTATAATTAATTCTTGCAGTTTACTATCTAAAAATATTAAGATTGGGGATTTTTGTTTAAATAAAGAAAGGAAAACATGGTAGGGGAAACAGGGAAAGGAAAGTACAATGGACATATGTGGACCAGCACAAACTTTTAGACAAGACATGATTGTACTGATGCCTGATAAGAAAGCCCCCTAGTAGCCAAGTACAGATGCAGATGTCTTTGCTGGCCTGACCCACAGCCCATGTGGCTCTGGACCTCAAAGTAACTAGGAAAGGCCTAACAGTGTCGGTTCCTCAGTCAAGGGCTTCTAGCTAAAATTTCCTTAGACCTAGAAAGAAGATAACCATGTACAATTTCTATGTAAGTTTATTGTTCTGTCAAAGATTGATTTTTACCATGCCTGAGGTCATCAATTAAGCTTTGGGCCTTGAATGCTTCCACTTTTCTTCACTCATAATTGCTCATAACATAAGAGGAAGGAAGTATTAATTTTGTTCTCCATCTTCATACAGTATAAAGGGATATTCTTTTATATTATTTCTGGTAATAGGTTTATGCTTTTAGGTAGTATAGTAAACATTCTTTGTTCTAATTTTTACTATAAACCAGGGAGACAGCTAAGCCAATTAATTGACTTTTCTCTTTATGGATATGGAAATTAAAAGTCACAGAGATTACCTGTCATCTTTGAGGTTGCTCCTTCAGTTAGCAGTGGGTCTGATTTACTCTTGGCACTTATCTTAATGCTCGTTCCTCTCAACCAATGGCTCTTGATGTGTGGACCCAGACCAGCAGTAGCAGCATCACCTGGAGGCTTGTAGATTGCACCCTCTGGTATTTAGGCTAATAGCCTCACAAGGATGTCTACATCCTCATCCCATGAACCTGTGAGTATGTCACTTTATATGACAATAAGACTTTGTATATATTACTGAATTAAGGGTCTTGAGATGGGCAGATTCCCTGAGTGATACAGGTTGGCCTAATACAATCACAAGAGTCCTAATAAAAGGGAGGCAGAAGCTTCAGAGTGAGAGAAGGGGATATGATGACAGAAGCAGGGTTCAGAGCGATGCAAGGGATGCAGGCATCCTCAAGACAGAAAAGACAAGGAAACAGATCTATCTCCCCTGGAGCCTTCAGAATGAAGATAACCCTGCTGACCAATTTTAGACTTCTGACCTCCATAGCAGTAAGATAATGCATTCATATTGCTGTGAGCCACTAAATTTGCTGTAATTTCTTATAGGGGTGGTAGGAAATTAGTAATGCATGAGTGTGTGGCCCAGCATCCTATGTCTTAACAAGTGCCATGGGCAATTCTGATGCATGGAAAGTTTTGGAACCACTGCTCTATACCATTCAGTAAAAATTACAATATGCCAATAAGGTTTACACCCATTGGTAAGAGTTTTTTGATGGAATCAACACCTGGCAAATAAAGTATAAAGAGAACTCTGCAGAGGCCCAAGGGCAGTGAGAACAGAGTAGGAGCCCATTTAGCAAAAAAAAGCAAATAGAAAAAGAATCCCTGTAGATGTGGAGGTAAAGAAAGTTATCCATTCCAACACAGAGGGAAACATGGGAGAAATGGACTGAGTGAGGACAACTGTCTCTACTTGGTTGTGTGACCCTGCATAGTTACTGTGGGTCTTTATCACATCATCTGAAAAGCAACAGAAATCAAACTCATGGCCTCTAAGATCTCCAATAATCAAATGACTATATTTTCAACTTGGAGTCAATAAAAAGAGATCTGCAGACATAGATAAAAAAAACACAAATTTTTATTTTTAGTGAATTTTAGTAAAAAAATCTTTATTTTCACTAAACTCTATATTGAAATGTACTATTTCCTTTAATTATTAATGTAATAAACCACAATAGTAATGGCAGAAACTGTTCCTTAGTCATTAATAGAAGCTACAGGTTTTTTTCCATTATATTACAATTGTTGCAGTTGTCTCTTTTTAAATAATTTTTAATCCTCATATATTTATTGATTTGAGAGAGAGAGAGAGAGAGAGAGAGAGAGAGAGAGAGAGAGAGAGAGATGTCAATGTGAGAGAGAAACATCATGTGCCTCCCACACATGACCCATCCAGGTAAGGAACCTGCAACATTTTCTGGCGTAAGAGATTACTCTCCAACCAACTGAACAACCCAGCCAGGGCACAGTTGTCTCTTAACATCATTTATCTGCATCACTTTTCTAAAATGATGGTAGTAATTGGATGCACCACTAGATCCTTGTTATGTTATGCAGTAATACAGAAACATACATTACTTTATCACAAATGTATCTTTTTACATTTAGATAACCATCTTTCAAAAGCTTGTATTTTAAATTCCTTATGAATATGTGTGTGTATATGTGTGTGTGTATATATACCTGCATATATATATATATATATATATACATATATAACATTTAAAATACTTTTCTTAGAAATATTTCACAGGCTCCACCAGAACTCCCAAACTATTCATGGCAAGAAATTGAATGAATGATAAACCACTGATAGCATGTGTACTTTACAACTTGATATCCAACAAGTATCCTTGTAACACATTTATAAATAATGAACCAGATAAAAGGAATGTAAAATTTTATTTAATGTCACATAAATTGGACCAGATATATAACCCCATGCACAGCCTTGGGTCTTTTTTATATTTTCTTAGACATCCACCTGAAACTTTTAGATGCCAAATTGGTACAATTTCTGCCTGCTCACAAATCCTTAAAGATTTTATTTATTTATTTTTAGAGAGAGGGAAAAAGAGGGAGAAAGAGATGGGGAGAAACATTGATGTGTGAGAGATACATCAATAGGTTGGCTTTTGCACACCCCAAACTGGGGACCTGGCCCACAACAGGCATGTGCCCTGACTGGGAATGTAACCAGTAACCTTTAAGTTCATGGGCTGTCATTCAGTCCACTGAGCCACATCAGCCAGAGCATGGCTACTCAAATATATTTAAAGTCCCATCTTGCTTATGAACTATACAGATGTATACATCTCAAAAACTTGAGGAAGACATAAAATGTTTTGAGAAATAGGCTTTGCCAAGTCTGTGTTCTCCCTCAGTTGCACTGGCTTCTAAGTCAATTATGGTTTAGATATTCCCACAGAATGAGCTCAACTCTCAGCTAAGGACCAGGGAGAAAGGGAAATAGCAAACTCTGACTTAGGCAATACAACAGTTGAAAAGATGGCTTTGAAATAGGATATAATCCTCTGAACAGCTTCCCAGAGTGTATTTTATTCCTACTGTACTATATGGTTTAAAAAGACTTTGAAGTTCACATTCAAAACTGCAACTGTTTGAATGTGGTGCAACAAGATATTTTATGAAACTAGGATAGATAGCTACATTAGCCTCATAGATACCCAATGATAGATGAACCATGCATGCTTGGGAGTTCAGAGTTAGTTCAAATAATCCTCCAACATGTTATCTGTTCATCCAAGCTTATCCAAATGATATGAGTTTCTTCACCATCCAAAATCCAGCTGACATTCATGTGAAGATTTACTTTCCCATGAGATTTCTCTTTCTAACCTCAGCCAGAAATATTCCACACAGTTTCCCAAGGTCATACATCTGACAGGGCCCAAATAAACTGGAAAATGAAAATAAATGAAAAAGTAAATAGCAATATATTTTATGTGGAGTCAAGTTATGGAGAATTACCTTCCTAAGTGAACATTACAAGTCTTTACCTATAGCGCTCAGCTAAAATCTGTAAAGAATGCTACAGGCATGGTTACTTTAGCATACTAGTACTAGAAAATAATAATGTTTTATTCATTCTTGCTGCATCATCCAAAATTTGGGTTCTATAATAAAATATCAAAATGGAAGCACTAGAGAGCTTGGAAGAAAGAGCTGTAAAGATGAGTAAGGCCTAAGGATTTGAATCTAGAAGGAAAGACTCGAAGAACCAGGACAATTAATCATAGAGCAGAAAAAAACTGAATGTAGCCAAGTAGCATGATTCATAAGAATAAATGAAATATAAAATGAAGATAAAATATCTTACGCACAGATAGAGATTAATTTCATTTCATTTGCTCTGAGAACAAAACCAAGAAAAAATTGTAGCAGCTCTGAGAAACAGACTGATCAAGTTCAATTTCAAGGTGAATTACTACAGGAGAGAGTGTGATCTCCTCTCTGAGAATCTTGAGTGAAATATTATTTTTTATATAACAGCCTTTAAATGTGCTCTATCTTTGTTTCATGGAATAGATAAAAAGATTTTTCAAGGTCTTTTCTTGTTAATGAATTCTCATACTCTGTGCATTATCCTATAAGATAATGCACAGAGAAACCTTGACTATAGAAATTGCTGTATTCAAAGAGGAACTCTATTGAGAAATAATGATACATAACAAGTATCCCAATTAATGATGGCTGGAAAATTCTGCACCAAGGAGAGGCCTAGCAGCCCCCAAATTATTTCTCAGACCCACTTTTCAATTCACAGAAGTTGTACATAGCTTTTGGTTTTAACATAAAATGTGGTGATATGCCTGCCTTATGATAGATATTTAATACAATTTATTGACAGATTTTAAAAGGACTTCGGGTGTGCAGTGTAGCAGCAATATTTAATGTTCAATTTTCCCCACATATCTATGACTCTCCTCATATTTCATAGCCCATTTTTCCCCCTGGGACCATGTGGCTGATTCTGGTCAATAAACCATAAGAGGAAATAGCAGGTCTCATTTTGTGGTCAAAATGCAGAAGATAAGGTGTAATTTCTTCATGTGTCTCTCCCATGTGGCTGTGCTTCACACAGAAGACAGCACTGTGTGAAGAGGGCATGCTGATGGATCACTGGATTGCCACAGTTACACTGTGCTCTCATGAACAATAAATAGAATCTGAAGAGTTAAGCATTGCCCATCTGTCCTGGCTAATATTTATGATAACACTTAAGGTAATAGTTAAGATAAAGACATTTTTAGTCTGCTCTCAATTCTCAAAATTGTCACCCTTAAAAAGCAGCAGCATCACTATGTTTTGCCTACAGACAAGGAGCTGCTGTTGTATCTGATGATTCATGGAAATTTGAAATCATCTGTCAGCCATAGTCCTGCATTTGGATTACACTTACCATGGAGATTTTTTAGAAATTATGAACATCACATGATCTATTTGAACAATTATTTAAAAATTGGGTCCATATGAAAATACACCCACACAAATAAATTCCTAAATTTACCTAGTTTTAAGAAAATAGTCATGCTATTTTTACCTTTTTGGTTTATTTTCTACTTACATGCCGTGTAAACGCATATAGGCACAGAATCAGTACGTATGTGTGCACACACAAGCAGCAGTTAGGAATTTTATTATTTTATCTAATAAACCCTTGTACAGACCTTACTACAGAATTAAAGGGATGGATTTTTTGGAGGGGCTATAGAAGAAGAATCATTTAATATCTTTGAGCCTCATTTCTGGAATAAATAGTATCCAGGGTATTATGAAGCACTATGTTTCTCGTTAATAAAATTAACATGCACATAGAGTTTAAAGGAATAAACAAAGTGCACACCACCACTGTGTTAGCTCTTTAATTCTCATAATTCCTTGAGGTAGAGATCCTTATCCTCATTATATAACAGATAAAATAAAGCTTGAGCAGCAATAAAAATGAAATTAAAACTCAAACCTTGATCTCCATCTTTTACTTCTCTACATCTACCATGCTATAAAATGATTCTTCAGTGTGTCATCAGGGTCCTGGCAGAAAGTCATGGCATGTTCAGATGGAGTAAGTGAATGGAACATAATAAATTGACTATTTGAAGGTACACAAATGGGGTTAAGGGAAATCCCAGGGGCTTGAAAGAGTAGGGAACACCTCAGAACTATTAGACAGGAGGAACAAAAAAGAAAAGTGATTATGGGGACGCAGAAAAAGCCTCTAGCTGTAAAAGAGACCTTTCTACGTCACTTGAGGCCCTTGATAAAGGAATGACCACCAACCACCTATGTTCTCTCCTCTGTGTTTAAGAGGTTTTGCTTGTGTCTTCCATTGACCCAACCCAACCAAACTCAGAGGGCAAAGAGACCTGGTTTATGCTGTTTATTCAAGTCAGCCTCCTGGGCACAGAGTAGGTGAGGAAGGGGAGAGGGGAGTAGATCTGGAAAGACAAAGAGAGATTATCCAGCCCATATGCCAATTACTTTCATAGATAGGGAGGCCACTTGGACATACTTATATGGGAAATAAATTTATCATATTGAAAGCCAACGTTGAAGTATAATTAAACATGAAATTGAGTCAAGGATAAACCATTTCCTAGACAAGGGGTTTTCATGTATTAGTCAGAGACAGCTGTGTGTGAGAGAAAACATTTCTGAATGTGAGCAGGTGTATGATTTCATCAGGATAGGGATATGAGTCAAGAAAAACAGCTGAAGAAATTACAATAAGAAAAGCATATTTAAGTTTTTATTTAATTGTTATTCACAACTCTGAAAAATAACCACTGTGGAGCATACTGCTAATATTAATGAATTCTGAGTGAATGAAGTGAATGAACTGTACAAAGTTAAGATGAAGGTGGACAAAAATTCTATATTATATGCTTTCTCTCCTTTCTCTATTTCTCTTTAATGCAGCCCAATTCTATTTGCACAAAGGTATAACAGTTTAAGATATCTTGTTAAAGAGAATGAAACAGAGAGAGACTAAAAGAGACAAAATAGTATTTTTAGCAAAATCAAAAAATCATAATAAAGATGAATACACCTTTGACTCAGTTGCATGATACCAAACTATGAGCTGAACATCTGACAGCAACTATGTGATCAAGCACTTAAGAAAAACACACTGAGGACATCCAGTCAAAATGGAGGTGAAGGTAAACACAACTTACCTTCTTGTACAACAACATCAAAATTACAACCAAACTACAGAATATCATTACTCAGAAGCATAAGAAATTGAGTTGAATGGAAGTCTGACAGCTTCAGAATTAAAGAAACCACATCCATCCAGACTGATAGGAAGGGCAGAAAGGTCAGGTCCCACATCCACATATGGTGGATAAAAATTCGGAAGGGATATCTTGGGAGTGAGGAGTCCTAGCCTTACACCAGGCCCCACAGCCCAAAGTTCCAGAGCCAGGAAGATAAGTCCCATAACTTCTGACTGCAAAAACCAGCAAGAATTGAGTTGGAGGAAGAAACTTCTGGAGTCCCAAGCAGTTCCTCTTAAAGAACCACAAATACATACTTACTCAGACTCACTCTCTCTAAGCTCCAGCACCAGGGTAGCAGCTTAAAAAGCTCAGGTGGCATACAGGAAGGAACTGAAGTGTCTGGCATCAAGGCAGGTGCTGGGGAAGAGTATTCTCCCAGACAAAGGTGGGTGAAGGCCATTGCTCCTCTTTGGAGCTCTCTTCCCACAAAGTCAGCAGGAAGGTGCCATATCTGAGACTCCATCAACCTTGCTAACACTGTTTGGCCCACTCTAGAGATCCCCTGAGGTTCCATCCAACCAAATTAATGGCCCACCCAAGCTGTTAACAGTGGCTTTTCCAGATGAATGGCTGGCATTAGCTTATGCTTCACAACTTCCTAAATCCTCTCAAACAAGCAACAGCCAGCCACAGCAAGCTCCCCACACTATTATCAGCCAGCCTAGGTTCACAGCTTGGCTTCACTTGGGAACTTCCAAGCCCAGCACAAGTAGTAGCCATCTGAAGATTGCATTATGGCTTATGCAGGTTGGCCCTAGAAAGAACACAGGTAGGGACTGAACTTGGCCTGCACCACTCAAGAAACCCCAGAGCCTGCATACTCAATCACAGCTACAGACAAAGTCAGAGCACTACCACACTGCTGCTCCTGCACAGCTGATCCTCCATGGAAGGTGGAGGTTGGTGGTCAGTTCTTGCAGCTGACTGGCCTGGGTAAGTTCTGACCATTGACCTGCCAACAGCAATCAAGGCTCAACTACAAGAGAAGGATGCACTCAGCCCACATGAAGGGCACACCTCAAGTACCCAGCTTGGGTGATAGGGGAGGCTGTACCACTGGACCCTATAGGACACCTACTACATTAGGCCATGCTACCAAGACAGGGAGTCACAGCAGCTCTACCTAATACATAGAAACAAACACAGAGAGGCTGCCAATATGAAGAGACAAAGAAATGTAGCCCAAATGAAAGAACAGATTGAAACTCCTGAAAGAAAGCTAAATGAAATGGAAATAAGCAATCTATCAGATATAGAATTCAAAACACTGGTTATAAGGATGCTCAAGGAACTTAGTGAGAACCTCAACAGCATAAAACAGATCCAGTCAGAAATGAAGGATACACTAATTGAAATAAAGAGCAATTTACAGAGAAACAACAGTAGAGTGGATGAAACCAAGAATCAGATCATTGATTTGGAACATAAGAAAGCAAAAAACAACCAATCAGAACAACAAGAAGAAAAAGAATCCAAGAAATGAGGATAGTGCAAGGAGACTGTGGGACAACTTCAAGTGTTCCAACAGTCACAGTATAAGAGTGCCCGAAGGAGAAGAGAAAAAGCAAGAAATTGGAAATCTGTTTGAAAAAAAAAAAAAAAGGAAGATAATTTCCTTAATTTGATGAGGGTAATAAACATACAAGTTCAGGAAGCACAAAAAGTCCCAAACAAGATGGATGCAAAGAGGCCCACTTCAAGACACATCATAATTAAAACACCAAAGATTAAAGATAAAGAGAGAATCTTAAAAGCAGCAAGAGAAAAGCAGTTAATTACCTACAAGGGAGTTGTCATAAGACTGTAAATTCCTTTCTTAAAAGAAACTTTGCAGCCTAGAAGGGATTGATAAGAAATATTCAAAGTCATGAAAAGCAGGAACCTACAGCCAAGACTGCTCTACTCAGCAAAGCTATTATTTAGAATTGAAGGACAATTAAAGAGCTTCCTAGACAAGAAAAAACTAAAGGAGCTCATCATCACCAAACCATTATTATATGAAAGTTAAAGGGACTTATTTAAGAAAAAGAAGAAGATCAAAGATATGAATATTAAAATGACAACAAATTCACAATCACCAACAACTGAATCTAAAAAACAAAGTAAGCAACCAAGAAGAGAGACAGCATCGTGAGTCTGGAGAGCATTTTGATGGTTGCCAGATAGGAGGGATGTGGGGGTATGGAGAGCATTTTGATGGTTGCCAGATAGGAGGGATGTGGGGGAATGGGTGAAGAGGTGAGGGGATTAAAGAGTACAAATAGGTAGCTACCAAATAGCCATGGGGCTTTAAAATACAGTATAGGTAATGAGTAGCCACAGAACTTATATGCATGACCCATGGACATGAACAATGGTGCAGGTATTGCCTAGGGAGTGAAGGGTACTGGCTGGAGGAGAAAAAAGGGGAGAAAGTAAGACAACTGTAATAGTATTATCAATAAAATATAACTTCAAAAATACACTGAAAGAAGGGGGGAAGCATTTAAGCACCTTCAGAAGAAAATCAGTTTGAATAGCCAATATTTCAATCAGTCTAGGCCTAGTTCTAGGTAGCTAGACATTTGACTTTTAAAACTAACCATTTTTTTTACCGTTTTCTCACATTCAAAAAATTTTTAACCATACATGTTTACAAGTTCTGGTTTAGTTCAAATGATCCTCCAAAGTTTTACTTGTTTATAAAAATTATATTTAAATAATAGAAATGTCATCAGCCATCTCAAATTCCCCAAATTAAGTAACATGTTGTGCATTCTTGGAACCCTTTTGGGAATCCCCCAAATAAGTGATCTTGGTGGCTTTACCTATACTTCTACCACTTCTGTTCCTTCTCTTTCTCCTCCTTTTTCTTACTACTTCTCCTCTCTCCTTCTCCTTCTTTTGAAGTAAAACTCTGGAAAGTACAAGTTTTAAGAATGTAGTTTAACCAAATAGCTTTCCTTCTAGTATTGTTGTCTTCAGCCACCCTGATTGGAAGAAAGTATTTTGACTCATAGTGTACTCAGAGGACTCATGGATGAAAGAGTTAGGAAAGAAATGCTGAAAAGAAACCTTATTTTCCAATTAGGTTGATAGTTTGTTGTTCAATTCAGTAGCTTCTGCAAGATACAGTTTATGACCCAGGAGTTAAGGTTCAAACTTTAGATATATTGGCTTAACACAAAGAGTGTTTTAAAAGAACTCAAACTTAGTAATTGACTCTAAACTTTGTGTGGCTTCACACTAAACCCTCATTTACAGCATTTCTTTCTTTTCTTTTTATATTGTATTTTTCCCATTATTATTTAGTCCCCTTATACCCACCTCCTCCACCACAATCACCACATTGTTGTCTGTATCTATGAGTCCTTTTTCCTGTTTGCTCAATCCCTTCATCCCTTCCCACCCTCCCTTAGCTGTCATCCTGCTATCTGTGAATCTGTCTGTATTTTACTTGTTAGTTCAGTTGGTTCATTAGACTCCACATATGAATGAAATCATATGGTACCTGTCTTTCTCTGACTGGCTTATTTCACTTAGCATAATCTTCTCCAAGTCCATCCATACTGTTGCAAAGGGCAAAACTTTCTTTTTTTTATAGCCAAGTTGGATCCCATTGTGTAAATGTCCCATAGTTGTTTTATCCACTCATCTGCTGATGAACACTTGGGCTGCTTCCACATCTTGGCAATTGTAAATAATGCTGCAATGAACATAGGGGTGCTTATGTTCTTTTGAATTAGTGTTTTGGGTTCCTTCAGATATATCCCAGAAGTGGGATTGCTCAGTAAAAAAGCAGATCCATTTTTAATTTTTTGAGGTATCTCCATGCTGCTTTCCACAGTGGGTACACCAACCCGTCTGCATTCCCACCAACAGTGCAAAAGTGTTCTCCTTTCTCCACATCCTCGCCAGCGCAGGTTGGCAGATGTCTCCACAGTGAGCCAGCATTCTTGATATAGAACACTGGGGAGGATTTGGGTAATGTTGAGCTTTTTTAAAGATAAGATATTCTCTACTGCAATCCCAATTCTTCCATATTAATGATCTCACTCTGTTCAGATTCAGTTTTATTTCCTGCCTGAACCCAGGTGCTATTAGATTCACTTCGCATGATGTGTGATGGGTGGTATATTATAATCACTAATTTGCACTACAGGCACACTCATACTTTCAGGGAATCCACAAAGTGTTTTGCACAAATAATCTACGTAAGAGTTCTTCAAGGTTTTATTAAGACATAAGTCAACAAAGCACAGTGTTGCCCAAAAATCTGAATGGCTGACTTAGGAAAAGGCAGTCACAGTGGCCTGAATTATCATTATTGTTGTTTTATAAGTTTTATTTTTTACTAACACTTTTATTTCTTCCACTATACTACTGAAGTCATCTGAGCATGGAGGTCCCTTTCAAGTCAATGGAGGATCCCAGACAGACGAATTTATGTAAGAAGTGGGCCAATCTTTCCTGTGTAAACAGTGTTACCAAATATTGTTTTCTGTTCCCAAATAATTGCTACCCAATTAAGCAACAAATTGACAATAGCCATTTGGCTGTCATTTATTTACCAGAATCATCTGGTTCTGTGTTTATTCATTGTGTCTGGGTGTTCCTGTCCCCCTGACATAGAGGTTGGTCCTCAAGTTGCACAATGCAAGTTGAAGCAAAAAAACCACCACTTAAATTGGTCCATTCAGATTTCCCCTGACCCATTTTGCTTATTTGTTATGATTTTCCATTGCCTGGGATCTCTTTGGTTTGACTTTATAATGGGCCAGGGTTGTATAGCTGCCCTGTAAACTAAATTCAGTTGCTCTATCAATGTCCACATTAGAGGCTGCCAAGAATTCTTAGCTTTTCTTGGTGCCATGTACCCAATCCATTGGGTAAAGCCTATGTAACTATCTCAGAATAATGTTTTTAAATGTATAAAGTAAATTACATGGAATTATAAAAGAAGCAACTATTCTGAAATATAGTCATCAAGATATTAAAATATGATATATTACAATGTTACATATAATGCCTATGGGCATATTGTAAATAACCATTTTAAATATGTCATAATTATTATAATTTCAAAGTGTGCTTAAATGATACTCTGAGACATTTGCAACAATCTTCTATGGTATGACAGAATTGAGGATCCTCCTGAGATGCAATTCACTGCCTATAATACCAGTTGAAGGAAATGTTAATAAAGATGTCACTTTTTAAAAAAAATTCAGGTTTGTATCACAGACCCTTTGGAGGTCCATGCACCCCTGGTTAAGAAAAGTCTGATCTAGCCTAATACTGGAAAATTTAAACACCTTTGCTGGTAAAAGAAGACCGGTATGGGGTAATTTTGGAAAACAGCTCAATCCACTGAGCCATCTGGAAGAATAAAACATCATACAATTTTAAAGTATAATGTCATGCATCCCATTACCTACTTAGATGAGGACAAAGAGCTACTTTAATTTAATGTTTCCCAACTAGTTCACTGATCTCCACCTCCACCCACTCCCCCAATCTTCCCCACGGAACCAGCTAGCATCTTAATCTCAAAAAAATAGTCAGAAGGCTATCTTTTTAAATAGGGCCTACTGATGGGCTTGAGTAGTAATTGGACACCTAGAGACAGATAGAATAAGTCTCCATCTGTCTAGCAAGCAGCCTCACGTGTTCACAAATGGATGACACTCAGCTGGATTTTCACTTTATAGCAAAATAGTGTAGCAATGTTGATGTGTATTTGCACTCGTTGAGAGACAAGTGATTCCAAATAGACATTGCAGTTTGTCACTCTCTCCAGTCTTGCTTCCCCTCCACAAAACAGCCAAGTTTTAGTTTTCTCATTTTTGACTGACTGCCTGACTATAATCATGACAGACAGGGGTGAGGTGAGGAGGCAGGGAAAACCCTGGTAGGAGAGCAGCCCTTTTGATTTTTGTCTCTGCCCCATACAAAGTGTACACTACTTAAGAGCCTGTGAAAGAGAAACTCATCCTGTATGGAAAGGAACAAAAAACTAAATAGATGTTTTTGAATAAGATCCTCGTAGACAAAACATTTTTAGAACAGTTACTCACTATATCACAGTGTTCAATTAATGTTTATTTTTTCTCAATAATAACAACAACTTGTTAAAATGCTGTCCAACCAATCTGAAAGCTAAGCTGAGGAGGAAGGGGATGCTTGTCATTGCCTCCTCTCCTTTCAAACCACCACAAATATTATGCTCTTGCTGTTTTGTTTAACTTGGGCCAAATTCACTTCATAGAGTAACAGGGAGAGAAAGTTGGGTCCATTAAGAATAAACTTCAAAAACCCTCTGGCTTTGGGGCTTTCTTGTGTTATTCTACCTCAAACCCAGAGGATATGAAAGATGGGAAGATTAGCGAGGGTTTTGCCCTGGCTGTTCTTTTACTGAATGGTTTCATAAATGCCAATTGAAATAATTATCAAGCCATTATGATGATTTGCATTAAAAATGGTAACTTAAGCAAGCAGTCCCTATGCTTGGAGAAGGGCAGTTGGGGGTAGCATTGAATATTATAAAAGGCCCATTGAAGCCATACTAGCTTTCTGGCTTTCTGAGGATTACCGCACAGTAGTTCACAAAAAGGTTATTCTTCCAGCTCTATTTATACTCACAGTACTTACAGTGCATGCTCCCTGCGCACCCATTCCTGGCGTTGATTTGTGCCTCTGCCCAAATTCTCATCTGGCACATATAAGGCAGCAGCTTCTGGAGATGGTGATGCAATGCTCGGACCATGGCAGACAAAGAAAGGGCCTCTTCTTATCAACACTTCCTTTTGCTGTTTAAGTGAAAATACCAGAAGCCCTGGGTACCGTTTCCTATTCCCCCACCTTCAACTGCCCAACTGTCCCATTAAAGCCCATGGCTTACCCTGATCCCCTTGGAGAATCTACTTAAAAGGATAAGGCAGGATCAAATTCTGAAGCTCAAATTCTCATTACTCACCACTTTTCTCAGTGAGGGAGACTATTATCTTATGAAAGTTATCACCTTTGTTTGGTAAATACCACAGACTCTTAAAGGATCTGATGGAGGAAGGGAGAGTGTGGTGTCTGAC
Source organism: Anoura caudifer (assembly GCA_004027475.1). Taxonomy (NCBI): domain Eukaryota; kingdom Metazoa; phylum Chordata; class Mammalia; order Chiroptera; family Phyllostomidae; genus Anoura; species Anoura caudifer. The sequence continues at coordinate 190,259 of PVKU01002086.1, forward strand.
AGCTGCCAACACTAGGTGGCAGTTCTGAAAGGTATAGTGGGAGAGACACAGCCCGGATGCTGGACCTTGTAGCCTGGCAGCTATCTCACAGGTGATAGGTCATATTACCCCAACATATTTCACCTTGATACACTGAATGTTTTAAGCTGAAGGAATATGAGAAAAGGTATATGCTTGAAGGACTTTCTGACCTTCCCATAAGCAGGTCATAAAACCTTCATGCCAGAAGTGTCTTCCCTAAAGCCTGAAGAAAGGAGTTTTTATATCTGAAGACTAAGGGACACAGAGAGACATCTTAACGAACAGGCCTCCCTACTTCCCCCAGTTTACTGTGCTTAACTCACACTCTGCCCTATCACATCTTTACATGACTCTTCATCAGACCTAGCATAAAGACAAGCTTAAACATTTCTTGGGATCTTCATTTCCCTATGAAGGCTCCTGAGTCATATAAAATGTACGTTACATAAATTTTATGTTTTTCTCTTGTTAATATGTCTTTGTCAGTTTAATTTTCAGACTTAGCCAGGGACACTAATTTTACCAGAATCCCAATGTTTTCCTTGGGTCCACCTGCCTGCATGCACTGGACCCAAAATATGCAAACGTAGGGTTTGCAATACAGGAAAAAATAGTTTAAGATTGAATTAATTGGTCAACATGGGGACAGGGAGATTGTGCTCTAAAGAAATCAACTCCCCCATGGTATGTAGATTACAAATTACATAGGGCAAAATAAAATACTGTAGGTTAGGGTTCAGGGTCATGCTGGGAACTAGGAGGTAGGAGGTGAGGTAAGGGTAATAAATCATTTTTTCAGGTCTTGAGGATAGCTCTGAGGTATTTTTCAGCATCCCTCTTTCTAGTCTAATGGGAAAGTAGCAAGGATTATCTCACTTTAGGGCTTTGGAGCTGAAGCATAACTTGGGTCAAGATGTTATGCCAGAGTTTCAGATCATGTGACCATTAGCCAGATAAGACTACTGTGTTCTGTTGCCTTGGGGGTTGCTGATTATTGGGGGAGGGGCTAGGTCTCTGAGGGGTATAGGGAAAAAGAAAGATGCATGATTTCTAGAGTTAAGATTTTAAATGAAATTTAACCAAAGTCCCGGGACCATCAGTTTCAAGAAGATTAGGGAAAACATTTGTTGAAGATGACCAAAGATGCGCCATGCAACCATTTAACCAAATAAGCACCACTGAGTTTTCAAACTTTAGTGTGCCCAAAATTACCTGAGAAGATGGTTAATATTTGTGTTTGTACACTCCATCCCCAGAAAATCTGATACAACAAATCTGTGTGGACCCAGGAATCTATTTTAAATAAGTACCAGGGTAGTTCTGAAGCAGGTTGAAGAATGAACACTACTCCTAAGGGTTAACTCAAATACACTAATTTTTTTTAATATTTCATGACAAACCTAAAAAAATGCACAAATTGTAACTGTAGAGATTGATGAATTCTCACAAAGTACACGCTTCTTTTATCCCACAACCATATTAAGAAAGGAATGTTATAAGCACCTCAGAAGTTCCCTTATCCTCATTTCTGCCCCACCAAAGGTATCCTGACTTCTAACACCATAGATTACTTTGACCTGTTCCTGAACTTTACATGACTGGAATCATAAAAAATGTACTTTTTATATCTTCTTTTGCTCAACATTATATTTGTGATATTCATCCCTAATGTTGAGTGTAGTTATAATTCATCACTTTCTTAAAAAAAGAAGGTATTTTCTCAGTATTTACTTTGTGGTATGGATCTTGTAGGTGTGAGAACTTGAGAGGTTTTTAAATTATTATTTTTTAATTTCTGATATTGTTATCTTTCCCTCCAAAAATGAATTGATCCCAGGTGTTGAACACAGAACCCCCTTAGGATGTGCCAAGATTAATGTTTGGGATCAACTGTTTGTTCTATTAAATCCACTGCTGAAAGAAATAAAACATGATGGACTGGGAAGACAGTGCAGAACAGACTTGGAATAGGTGAACATTAAGGAAATGTCTGTGTTTAAATGGTTGTAAGACCTCAAGTTAAGCCACACAGTTGAAAAAAGGTAGAATAGGACTACCATTCAAAAAGGACTTGAATCACAACTTCAAAACCATCCATACCAGAAGCCCTGGTAAATAAGTGATCATTTTATATTATTATTATTCTTTCATAAGTTTATGTTCAATTAGAAATACATTATGTACCACAGAGACTGTAAATTTCCTGATAGACTATAAGTCCCTAGACATTCTATCAGCTATTTTCTGGATGGGGACATTTACTATTCACCAAAACATTAAAGACAAACTACTATGCAATGTGAACTCACGAATATATTGGATGTCTGTGACAGATCTCCTTGTCAGAGTCAGGTAACATTTTTCTATAATGGTTTTGGCTTCCATGTAGATCCTCTGTCTCATAGTCTGCATTCTCCCACAAACCATCCCTGAGCCAAGGATTTGCGTGCATATGATTTACTAAGGGAGAGCTCCCAGAAGAAGCCAGTAAGGAACTGAGGGGGAGCAGGACAGGGAAGGAGGAGCGGTCAAACAAGTACTCGGTGTTTCAGACACAGCCCGAGGCTCTGAGAATCTCTGGAGATTAAGTAACATCTCAGGTACTTCACTTTTTCAAACAGATGAGGTGATTCCATTGCCGAAGGGCAGTTACCTGAAGACCAGACAGCAGAAGTTGGGAGATCATTTAAGTCAAAAGAATCTAAGAGCATCTGAGGAGGACCCCAAATTGTCTGCTTCATGGTTTAATCCAGTTACTTTTTCAATAGTAGTAACAAATCAATGGTATCTCTGTAACTTCATCTAGATACTGGAGAGCAGAAATTCATTTTAGAATTAACAAAAAATATAAATGGGTCAGGCATAATGTAGTCAAATAGCCCAGAAGTAAAACTGTTATTACAAGGGATTTTCCATGCGCAAGAGAGTGGCATGCTGTGGTGTTTACTTGAATTAATTAGAGGATTAATTACAGCCAGAGGATCTGAATAGCAGAAAAAGAACAAATGTATCAGAAAGAAGAAGCAAGAAAGATTTTAGCTAAACAGGGAGACAGAACTCTAGTGGTGATATTTCCTCCTTCAATCTTTTAGTTGGATTTTCAGTTGAAGAATTGAAAGGCATTTGAAGTTCATAGAACTGAACACAATCTGATGTAATTCCTCTATGTCTCCCTCAGTTCCTCTTCATAACATGTCAGCTGGTATCACCTGGAGATATAGAGTTTCATTTGCAAATAGTGACATTGGACAAGCTACTTCATTCACTTCTCTTAACTTCAATAAAGTCTTCGTCAATGGCAAGGAGATAATGGAACTTAATTCCTAGGAACTATGCTTTAATTAGAAGAGTAAGTAAAGTACATAGAGTGTGGCCTATGGTAGACAATAAAATATTAATTATTAATATTGATAAAAGTGTCAACAATCACCCTGGCTGGTATGGCTCAGTGGATTGAGTGCTATCCAGCAAACCAAAGGGTCAGGTTCAATTCCCAGTCAGGGCACAGGCCTGGGTTGGAGGCCAGGTCCCTAGGGGACACAGGAGAGGCAATCACACGTTAATGTTTCTCTCCCTCTCTTTCTCTCCCCCTACCCCTCTCTTAAAATAAATAAATAAATAATTTTTTTTAAGTGTCAACAGTCTAATTGTATATGGACAGTCTTCTAGTTACCATTGTAGATAACAGGGTGCACCCACACTCTATGATGTGAAACTATAATTTTATTATGCTCATGTTTTTTGTGGGTTGGGAATTCAGACTCCCAGTGAGGATGGTTCTCTCTGCTCTATAATATCAGAGGCCTAAGCTGGAAACATGAGATTGCTTGGAATGTCCAAGAGCTGAGACTAGAATTTTCTGGAGGCAACTTCATTCACATATCTAGCAGTCGATGCTGCCTGTCATCTGGGATGTCAGTTGGGGTTGTCAACTGGAACAACTCACATAACCTCTCCATGTGGTCTGGACTCCCTTAGAGAATGGTGAGTTCAGAATAGTCCAGTCAGACTTCCTACCTGGCAACTCAAGGCTCCAAATAAGAGTATCCCACTGAAGAAAGAAAGCTTATGGTGGATAATCTTTGTGATCAAACATCTCAAATCATAGAGAATCACTAAAGCTTACTGTATAATTAGTGAGACACAAACCCAGATTAAATGGAAGATGATAAATTTCACTTCTCAAAGGAAGATGTGTCAAGTTATGTGAAGCCCTTATTTTTTAACGATTGAGCTCTAATAAACTAAACAATATTCATGGTTCTCCATAGTTGCACATATTGAAGAAAGCTTATTGTGTACAATTTTAGGCTGTACCTAAACATTTCCTAACAATCCAAAGCAATCAAAGGAATTCAATGACACAGGCTCAGTATCCTGAAAGGCAACTCCATTCTTATTCTTTGGACTCAGATACAATCACCCCTCAGTGTCTGTGGTGGATTGCTTCCAGGATCCCTGAGGATACCAAAATTTGCAGATTCTCAAGCCTCTTATATAAAATGCCATAGTATTAGCATATAACCTATGTACATATTCCTGTCTACAGGTGTACCTCGTTTTATTGCATTTTGCTTTACTGTGCTTCACATATTTTGTGTTTTTATCAACACATGAGGCAAAACCCTCTCCCAGCAAAAAGTCTATGACTCACTGAAGGTTCAAAGGACAATTAGCATTTTAAGCGATAATGTATTTTTAATTAAGGTATATACATTTTTTAGACCTGATACCATTACATACTTAATCAACTACAGTATAATGTAAATATAACTTTCATATGCAAAACAAATAATTCAATGTGGCTCACTTTATTGTGATATATGCTTTACTGTGGTGGTCTGGAACTGAACTTGCAATATCTCTGAGATATGCCTGCACCTTAAATCATCTCTAGATTATGTATAATACCTAATACAATATAAATGGTTGTTATGTAAATATAAATGTAAATGTTTTTTATTCTGTAGTGTTTGGGGAATGACAAAAAAATAATCTGCATATGTTCAGTACTGGTGCAACCATTGTAGGCCTAACTGCATAGCACTCATCAGCAACAACGTAACATTTTTTATGATATATTTGATCCATGGTTGTTTGAATCTGAATATGTGGAACCCATGGATACTGAGAGGCAACTGTATAAACTTGGACACAGGGCATTTTATTTACTGATAGGATTTTGCCTAACAGAATTTTTGCTTTTTCCACTAATTTAGACCACAAAAATGTCTCTAGCACACAAAAGTTCTAAGTGAAAGACATGCTTTAAAATTCTATTTCCGTGAACACTTCTATTAAAAAAATTTAAACCTACATTTCCAGAGGGCAACATTTTCCACAATGCACTCTGTGGAAAATACTTTCTAATGATATGGCAATAGTTGCTCTTTGAAATGCATAGCCATATCAAATAGATTTAAAATTTTATGAAACTAAATTAAAGAAAGCTAAACTGGATTCTTTATTACAGGACTTTTCAGAACCATTATTTTGGTAATGGCACTGTGAAATTTCAAATGGTAGATATAGTTTGCAGCCCATTACAAATTTATTTAACAACAGGCAGAGCTATTATTTAGCTGAACAAGCTGTGAAATGCAAGACAAGACAATTTATATGGATCATAAAGGAGTTGACTAAACAGAGGAGGGGGGAAGGCTTTCTAAGGAGAGAAAATGTATTGTTAGCCCCTCACATACCTAATGAAACTAAGGCTACTAATTGTGTAACAGGTGACCTGTTTGGTAAGCCTGACACAATGGGTGTTTTTTAAAGTGCCATTTGTGTTAATGCATCAGTAGTATTCATTGGTAAAATCTTTAAGATTTATAAAATAAGGAGATGAAAGTCCATTTTATGTAATTCAGTTCCCCATTGGTTTTTATCCCATATTAAGTTCATTTTTGTTTAATCCTAATAAAAAATAGATTCATGCTCATAATTTGATAAGAATGTGTCATAACTAACCTACAAAAACATGAGATTTGAGAATAGTGCTGGAAAAAATGGTGGACTGTTGTGTTTTGTTCTATTTCTATTTTACATAGCTATGTGTTAGCCACTTTCCTCTATGTGTGTGTGTGTCTGTCTCACAGTGCAAATTAAAGGTAGGAAACAAAATGTTTCATTAACTGTTGGCCCAATTATAACATCCCAGCACTTAAAGAGAACTGGCAGATTATAAAATTGGTCAAGTCTTAATCCCTCCCTATAATCAGACCCTTGTCACGTTACCTTTTAGGGCCTTCCCACATCCAATCGGGTGACAGCCATGTGATTTGATTTGATCAATGAGATGTTAACAGAGATGTTAACAAGCATGACACAAGCAGAATCTGGAAAATCACTTATGAAATGAAACTGGGATCTCTCTCTCGCTCTCTCTCTCACTCTCTCCTCTGTCATCAGGTGGAGAACATGCCCAGGCTAGTCTGCTCTAAGATGAAAAACATGAGAGCCAAAGTTGAGTCATCCCAGTCCCCTCAGCCAAGCAGCCTAGACTAGTTGACAGCCAGCATTCCCCAGACATGAGTGAGCCCAGCCAAGATCAGTAGATTTGAAACCAAGGGTATTTATGACTTTGATTAAATTTAGATTTGAGTTCTAGCTCTACAAATTCTCACTCTCTCTTTCTCCCTCCTCCATTCCTCCTTCCCTCTTTTCTGCACACTCTTCGGAGACCCAGACTTTCCCCAGGATAATCATCATCCTACAAGGCAACAGAAACAGTAGTCCGGACCTAATGGTCACTCAATCTGGAGCTCTGGCAAGCTAAAGATAACATCTTGACCCAAGTTATGTTTCAGCTCCTGAGCCCTAAGGTGGAATAAACCCTGACTACTTTCCCATGAGACTGTACAGAAGGATGCCAGAGCATACCTCAGAGCTGTCCTCAAGACCTAAAAAATTGGTTCATTATTCGTATCTGACCAATCAGCTCTCAACATGACCCTGAACCTCTAATCCATGGTGTCTTGTGATTTTTGCCCTATATAATTTGTAACCCATATTGGGGAGTCATATGTTTCAGAATATGCACTTGCCCACACTGCAGATTGGCTGAGTGTGTACTAAAGTACTTCCTTTCCACACTACATCCTCCCAGATTTCTTTAGGCCAGTGAGTGCAAGCAGACAGATTCAAGTACTGGCACTCAGTACCAGAGCTGCCTGGCTGTCTTTAGTAGTGTGAACAATGCATACAGCTGATGCCTTTTGTTTTCAGTTACCCATTATTACCGAGGTAATAAATAACTGATACAGGGTATTTAAAATAATTTTGACTAGCCCCATTATTTTACATGAACTTAGTCAATTAAGCAAATTCTCCCTGAAGATCTGAACTCATTCTAGCTCTTTGTTTAAATAGCTATGCAGCTATGGCAAGTCACAACTTCTTTGTGTTTTGTGATCATCCTCTGCAAAACCCAGAACTTCCTACTTGACTTCTGATTAATATTTAAAAGAATCATCTAAAATTTTTCCTTTATGGTAAATCTTGACCAGCTGAAAAGTCAGTTGGGAAAAATCTTGGACTGGGGATCTTTTAGGTGAATAAACTTATTTGTTGGTACATTGCATGTGCTCAGCAACAAATTAAAAAAATGCACAAATACTCCAAATCAGTAAGTGTTAGAACTTTAGGATTAAGAAAGGCTGTTACTAGCATATAACTAGCTAAATTTTACCCAATAAAAGTAAAAGAAGAAAATAAACAGCTAAGACACCTGGAAAATCATTTTGTTGTGAAGAAATAGGGAAGAATGTGGAAGGAATAGCTCACATGTAAATATCACCTTGTTGAGAGAATAATACTGATAGAAATACCTACAAATGTAAGGATTGGGTGAAATGCAAATTGTAATAAACTGTACATTGGTGTGATTTAAATAATAGATTTAAATAAAATAATCCTTATATAAGATCAAGCAGTTACAATTTTAGCAGTATAGTTAAGCTCTCTGGAATGCACACTAAGTTATATCTTTCCACTAGTACTTTATACTCAGTGACACCATATTGGTGCAATTCAATATTTTACTCTTATTCATGCTCATATAAAATTTGCCTTTTTATACTTAAAATATTACTTGGAAACATTTTTCTCTCAGAATGCATAAATCTGCCTTATTTTTTTATTGTAGACCAGATTAATAAGAGTCTACAATTCTTTCATTCACTAGAAACAATTTATTAAACATCTACTGGGTACCAATCATGGTTCTAGCTGATCAGAGTAGAACCACAAATGTTCTGTTTCAAGAGTTCACTGTGGAGGGAGTGGAAGACAGACAGCAAACAAAGAAACATTCAATCTGATTATGGGTAATGCTAATTGCCATGAAGTTTTAAAAGCTGAGCCAGGACAAACAGATACATGAATATATGTTCACCATCACTAATCATCAAGGAAATGCAAATTAAAAACACAATGAGATACCACCTCACACCTGTTGGAATGGCCATTATCTGAAAGATAAGAAGTAGCAAGTGCTTTTGAGAAGGTGGAGAAAAGGGAACACTCATGCAATGTTGGTGGGATTGTAAATTGATGCAGCAATTATGGAAAACAGTACAAAGATTCCTCAAAAAATTACAACTAGGACTACCATATGACCCATCTATTCCATTTTGGGTATTTATGCAAAGAAAACAAAAAGACTAACTGGAAAACATTTATGCAACTCTATGTTCTTTGCAGCATTATTTATAAAACCAACACCTGGAAACAACTTAGTGTCCACTGATGAATAAATGGATAAACAAAATGTGATATATACATACATACAAAGGAATATTATCTAGCCATAGAAAAGAATGAAATCTTACCATTAGCATCAACATGGATGGACCTTGATTGAATTATGTTAATTGAAATAAGTCAGAAAAATGAAAATGCCATATGATATCACTCGTGTAGAATCTAAAACAAGAAAGAAAAACCAAGTTCATAGATATAGAGAACAGATTAGTGGATGCCAGAGGTGGGGGCAAAGGGTAGGTAAAATGGCTGAAGGAAGACAAAAGGTAGAAACTTTTAGTTATACAATAAGTAAATCATGGGGATAAAATGTACAATGAGAGGGCTGTAGTTAATAACATACTTGTGTATTTGAAAGTTGTTAAGAGAGTAGCCATTTAAAAGTTCTCATCATAGTAAGAAAGTTCTGTAACTGTGTATGAAAACAAATGTTAACTAGACTTACTGTCATGATCATTTCCCAATATATACAAATATTGAATTTTTACATTATACACTTGAAACTAATATAATATTGTGTCAATTAAAAGAATCTGGGTCAGGGAATAGGGGATTTAAAGGATTCATGGGTGTATTTGGAAAAGGGCATTAGAAGTGGCTCTGTGAGGATGACATTTGAGCAGGTAATGACTGACGTAATGGAGAGTGAGATAGAACAATCCAGGGTAAGGCACTGCTGGTAGTGGGAACAACCCTGCTGAGCTCCCCACTACATGCCAAGTACTAAGTGCTGTGTATTTACTCCTGTAATCCTCACCATGTCTCTGTGAAGGAGTTACTGCTATTACTCTCAGCACTGTCTTCTCTTGTTCAAATGAGGAAAGAGAAACTTAGCCAAATAACCCATCCAGCAGATCACAGGAGTGGTGAGCGGTGGAGCTGACACTTAAACCCAATCTGCCTGGTTCCAGCCTCAGTGCTCTTAACCATCACTCTCTACTGCCTCCAGCTCTAAGTGAGGTCTGGCCTGGCTTGGTCAAGGCTGGTGTGGGTGGAACACAATTAGCAACAGGGAGCTCTCTAAAAAAATTATTTTAATTTGTAAAATTTACTCCAAACACTCTTACTTTCTACTATATGCCCTGGCATAGACTTACAATGATCCCATTATTTTAAAGAAATTGACCTTTTCTCAGCATCTTCAGGGTGCCTGCCAGTTTATCAAATGCAGTGGGTGAGGTTTAAACCAGTAGATGATATATAGGCCTGTAGGGTGCTTATTGTTAGTCATCAACCTGTTTTCTGTTGGATTCATGACCATATTTTAAATCTTGGTGGTAGGAAGATGCTAGAAAAGCTTCAGTGGTCCCTGATCCAAAGTATTGCCTATAGGTGTGCAGGTGGCAGGTGCTGAAAGTGTAAACTTGCAGATCCCCAAATACCATTAAGAGGTGGTGCCTCTTCCAGAGATCCAATAGAGACTACAGTGATTTCCATTAGTCATTTTTCTGGGATGAATCTGCACAAGATTCAGAGGAGAAAAAAAGAACATTTTTTGGTGTGTGAACTATACACTATCTAGAAGACAAGAATCACCCTATTATCAAGTCATTTAAGACCCCTGTTTGAAATCAACAGATTCTTGCTTGGAGGGGTGGGGGTCACAATGTGCCAAATGACCCTAACAGGAGCTCAGGAGGGAGTGGTGTTCCTTTTTCTGATGTTCCTAACTTAGTGCAAGGTCAAGTGTTTATATGAGGAAAATTCTTTTCCCCTAAAACAAGATAAAATTCTCTGCTGGTAGCCAGCACTTCCATGACAAATTCCTTCCAGAATTCTCTGCTTTCCTCATTTTCAGAACCCCCTACTGGTTGGATCTCCTAAATAATTTTGCTTCCGTTGTCTTTATGACAAGTATATTAACAACATATGTCATTTCACTGTGTTAAACAATGTTGCAATGCATAGTTTTGGAAATTTTTTTTTGTACTTATGGAAATGTTTTTCTTGGTTGGAAAGCCAGAAGTGACGTTGATGGATCAAGGAGCGTGTGCATCATTTCTAAATTTATTGATGTCAAATTGCCTTTAATAGACTCTACTAACTTATAATCATATCACCACTCTATAACACTTCCTATTTTCCCAGGCAATTGCCAAAAATACACAAAATTTATTACTAAACATTATTGCAGCTGGACAGTTTTTGTATGTATATTAGCCATTTATGTAGTTCTATAATTTGCTTATATATATTTTCCTAATTTATTATTTAGAGTTTAATAGAACTCATCTACAAGACCCATAAGGCATGATGCCTTTATTAGGAGACAATAATTAGTTAGATTTTAATTCTTTGTATGGTAATTAATGTACTATTTCCTATGTCTTTCAAAGACAGCTTTGCTTTTTCTACTTTTCTAGAAAGATCATTGAACAATTATTTGGTGTTAATCAACTAATAAGAATCCTGGGGACCAGCACCCTAAATCAATAAGCTATACTAGAAGTGAAGCTTTAAAAATATGCTATTCTATGTGTACAGAATCTGCTTACCCCCAAATGTTAAAAATCTTAAGTTGGTCACAGTCTTTCTATGTTCCTATGTTGTTTACTCTTAGAAAAGAAACGAAACAAAACAAAACAAAACAAAACAAAACAAAGAACAATTTTCTGTTTCTAAGACAAATGTCTTTTAAAGACATCTTGGACATCAAATAGACCTTACAAAACATTTTGATGAGTTAAGTGTAAATGATTCTGAAACATATGGATTAAATTTCCCTAGGAATCACTTGGGTTTAAAAATTGAGGAAAGAATACTCAACCAAACTCAGTTTGGGATGTGCCAACTCCAAGACATTTGGTAACTGATTCAAGACAAATGATGAATCCCAATAATGGCCAAACTGACCCTACCCTAATAAAAGGATCTGTGCAGGCCCCTTCATAGACTTTACTCTGTCTGCTTTATCTCCTACTGTAATAGACACAAATACCCCAAATTTCTCTAACTCTAGGCATTTCTGGTGGAATTATATCTGTCTATGAAAGATATTGTTAATGACAAAGAGATTTATTAAATATAATTTACAATAATTCTTACTACTTTTTAAAGAACAGGGTTCACTGTCACCTTCTGTAACCAAGAGGTCAATGACCATATTTCTTGATAATTATTAAATGTTCCTGGCTGACATTTTACTTATTTTAGCAAAATGCACTGAAAATTATGTGTAACCTTGGGATGATATTCTAAAGTTAATTTTGCCATTTAGATATAAATCCCATTGACTTGACATGGATCACTCATTTGACTACTTCATTATACTTACATAGGAATGTGGAAATATAACTAGACCTACTAGTGTTTACTCTTATAGAGTAAACAGAGTCTTTTCTATCTGCATAGACTCTTCCAGACCAAGATAACAGTAGTAGTAGAACTAAAGACATAAAATAGATACATGGCATAATATATTTAGGATATTCTTGGAAAAATAACACAATGAGATAACCTCAGAGATAAGACAGCATTATACTAATTAATCTTATTTTAAGGGGTGTAAGAGTGGGGCTGCAATGTAGCACAGACGTAGATGTCCGTAGGGTTAGTCATGGAGGTCTTCAAGTGTATAAATTGAAGGGTGATTATTATATTAAAATAGCATTTCTTTAGAAATTGAATCAATCTACATGAGATTTTCCTCCAAATAAGTGTTATAAATGATACATTTGATAAATATTTTAGAGAAGCTGCTGGTGGTTTTATGTTAATGTTTTCTTGCTTCAAACTCAACATGTCTACCATTGTTAAGTCCCTTATATTTACCTCCAAGTCATTACCACTTCCTTCCCTCCAAGGCAAAGGAACAGTGGAAAGGACATAGAATTTAGGATCAGAGCATTGGGTTTGTATCCTAGCTCTTACCATTTTTCCTGTACACCTTTTGACAAGTGATGACTTCTCTGATTTGCATTTCACACTATAAAACAATGTTTTAAAAGAAGCAACTACAGCCTATAGACTGAAACACAAATATCATCCTCATGTTTATGTTTATTCTCTAATTCTGGTAATAGTATCCTTATTTTTCAATAACCTAAAATTTAATCATCATATTTTTTAAAAATGTACATCTTTCCTCTCTTTCAGGCCATAACAGGTTAACATCGTTACTTCTTTTTAATTCATCTTCATACTACCTCAGGATACCAGTGTATCTTTCTGAAGAATAATCTTGTAGCAGCATGACATCTACTTACAAACCTTCCTTGACTTGTGATTTCAAGTCCTGTAACCTAATAATCTTGACCAGAGTTGGGATGAATGAACATCAATTTCTAGGATAACTAAAAATATTAAATCTTCTAAACTGCTAAAATTTGAACAATAGATTTACTAAATTTGTATACATATATAAATACAAATTAGAATAAGGGTCCTTAAATGCTTCCAAAAGAATAAAGTAATAGAAACTTGGAGCAATGGCAATTGTTTGTACTGATTATAAATCTTTGCCAATTATCAAAACAACCAGTGTTTATGAGGAAACACTGTGTGCCAGGAATTCTTTTAAATTCAGAAGATAAATTAGTGAACACTGCTTCCATGGAGCTCACAGTTTAGAAGACTGAAAGACACTAACCCAACAACCATATAAGTAAATGCAAATTGCAACTGAGATAAGTAACATTGGTACATAAAAGATCTCCACAGGGAAATATGATGTAGTCGAGATCAGACAAATCTCAGAACAAGAAATCTGAGGTGAGGTATATAACAATAGCAGAAATGAACAGTACAGCATGTTTGGAAATGGGAGGTGAGAGTAAGTATTGTAGGCAGAGGGAAGAATAGGAGCAAAGGCTCTATGCTGGTCAGAATAAAGAGTCTGAGAAACCATTAGATGTTGAATGTAGCTGGAGCACGAAGAGTGAGGTGAACTATGGCACTAAGAAAGGCTGGAGAAGAAATGTGAGGCTTACATCAGTGAAGATTCAATTACAGGTGAAAGAAACCCCTCTAGCTACTTTAAAGAGAAGGCACTTATTATCTGAGCTTTAATTAGTTGGAAGAATTTCTTGAAGTCGGGGAGCCAAGCTTGAATGCCACACACATAAGAAAGATCCAGTCAGGGACAATCTCCAAGGTTTCCACCACTGATTGCTTAATTCATCCAGCCAGAATGTGGAAACCTCTGTTACAGGTGGTTCATCTCTGGTTCAGCAGAAGTGCACAGCCTTACAATATTCCCATGCACTTTCCAATACCATAAAGAAGAATCTGGTGGTGGGAGCCAACCGCATGCTTATAAACCAGCAGCATGGGGATACGGGAAGTGTTATTTTGGAACTCTACCTTAGGAAGGCAGGTTTGACAAAAGGAAGAATAATTATAATGGAAAGGGGAGGAGGTGTTCAAATGGCTTTGGGCATTGAGAAATGACAGACCTTATGTAGAGAGGTGAAGTCTGGCTAGAGATACATGTTTGTAAATCACTGATGCTGTTATCATAATTAAAGCTGAGGACATGGATAAGGTACATGGTGAAATCCCAAGTGGGAGATGGTAGAATATTCTTCTAAAAAAATTTGACAAGCATCATGTTAAATGTTGTCAGTAAATTGTCCATAATCAAAGTTGAGAAATAGTTTCTAACCAGATAATTATGACATAATATAACAAAGTTACAATGGAGTCCTGTATAAAATACTGTAGAAGAATAATGGAGAACATTGCTCAGGTGGATGGCACTCACATAACAAAAAAAATTCAACAGAACCAAAATCTACCTCTGTCTTATTCATTTTTTTGAACTGGAAATCAGCACTGTATTCTCGATATGTCCATACTTAAACTGACCATCCATTTTTCTTCCTTTCTCTCATCAATTTGTCTTTTTTTCTTCATTTGCTATCATAATCAATTACCCAAGCCATTGTGCAAGTTGAAATCTAGAACTCACACTTAATCCCACCTCATTCCCCATATTCAATCAATCAAAAGGGAATTTAAAGTCTATCACAAAAATATCTCCCAGATATAACAAACATCTTCCCTCAATCTTTATATCAGAATCCTGGGTCATTCCTCATGTAAACAGCCATGGCAGAAGCTGAGATTTGGTTTCTCAGCAACCAAATCTCTTTCTCCTCTAGCGCAGAGGTCCATAATTTTTTTACACAAAGGACCAAGTAGTAAATATTTTCAGCTTTGTGACCCACAAGGTTTCTGTCACAAGTACTCAACCTTGTTGATGTATTGAGAGAGCCGGTACAGTGACTTATAAATGAATAAGTAGAGTTGCGGGCAATAAAACTTTAGTTTTCAAGTTTGCTAAACCCTGCTGACTCTAGAAAATATTTGAGGCGTCATCATGAATACAATCAACTTACATGACATTGCTGTTTCCCTGTCCTTTGGGAGAAACCTTATATGTTTTTCCCCTTGAAATGACTCTTATGATTTGTTCCTAAGCTATTCTTCTGATTTCATCCCCTACCTCCTCCTCACTGTATTGATCATTTTTATGTTTTTGAGCCCTTCACATGCCATTTTTGCCTTCCTCCTATTCTTTTCATGAAAATCCTACTTATCTTTCTAGACGCTGTTCAAATGTGAGTGCTATCTACCCTATAGTTCCCTATTTTTCTTCTCAAGGATTCTATGCCATGCTCTATTGTAGCTTTATTATATTATGTTGTGATTATCTGCTTGGAAGCTTTTCTTACACTTGACTGAAATATTATTCACACCACTCAAAGCAGTGCCTGTCAAATGTCTACTAAAAAGGTAAATGATAAATACAAAATGTTAAGTGAAGGATTGAGTGATAGAGTGGCTAGAGAGAAGAGAAAATGAATGCAATCAATTCTTTGGATAATTTGGGTAGTATAAAATAAGTGGGAGAGATATTTTATTTTCACAATCACAGTATAAGACTAGCTATCATAAACTCAGTTTTTAAAATATAATAAGCTCAGTGTCCAAGGCTAAGTAATCAAATAAACACATATAAAGTAATATGGAAATTTCCTCCATTTCAGGAGTTGAGGTTAGTGCCCAAGTTTGGAATTTGGCAGTGTTTATTTCACTCTGCCCACTTTGGTAAACAGTCCTAATTCTCCCAGAATATTTCTATATTAAATAATTACTGTTGAGGAAACAGAGCCTTAAATATAGAAAAAATCTGGAGTGTTGAACATACTCACACTGTGGACAAGACAAGAGGGGACCATCTCTAACTCCCTTTGAAATCGTATCAAGCAGATAATTCTAAGTGAGCTATACTTGGTACCATCTTTGTTAAGGATTTTGTGAGGTCATTTCATACCCTCTTTTTTTCTGGCACACACAAACCTGAACCTGGTTTTAGATGAAGGAGTGCTGATAATTTGAGAGAACATGTGCTACAAGCTAGAACAATTTAATGTTTAATAGCAGTGAGAAGACTTGTTTGTATGTGGGCTGTCCAACTCATCTCCTTAAGCCTCAACATACCTCCATCTGTCTCCTGGATATCCTGACACCAGGATAGGTCATTTCACAGTTGTCAGTACTAGGGAAATAGTTGGAAAGAAGACAGAGAAGGAGAATCTGAGAATTTAACACTTACTATACTATCAAACTGAGATATGGTATGTGGCAAAACAGTTGCAATCAATAAAAGCTACAGAAACTGTCACGGATAAGGAAGGCTATCTCACACTGGATCTGTGGCTTAAAACTGGCAGAGATTAGATTGATCCAACATGGAGACTAATTTTACCTAATGGTAACCCCTAGCCTCATTATACACTTATTATAATACCTTAGCATGCTAAACAACACACCCCACGCTACCATGATCAAAACTAAAAGCCCATATAGGGACACAATAGGCCAACAGAGCTCCTTTAAGAAATTTCCAAACCTTTTTCAGAAAGATCCTGAATATTCTTCCACTCATTGAATACTTACCCTCAATTAAATAAACCTCAATAAAGGAAGCAAATTCTGCCAAAGGCGGGGTGCTCAGTCTGTGGAGTAGCCCATTCTCTGTCTCTCTGTCTCACTGCCTCATTAATAAACTCACTTTCACTTTAAACTCTATCCTGGCTCAGATTTGAATTCTTTCCTTCATGAAGCCTAGGACCCACAGTGGGTCATGGACCTTTGAGTCCCCAAACCCCTGGAATTCCTGAATCAAAATTATAATATATCTAGATAATTCTAATCAAATACCTTGAACTTGGGCAATGAGGACAAAATTTCTTTCACTGAGTTCAATTTTGGGGTATTTTCTCTCACACAAAATACAATTAGTCATTGAAGTGGACTCTACTGGAGTCCCACACAGAACCCTGTACCCTTCCTCCAGTGCCTGTCCAAATTGACAACTAAAGGCTTATAATATTGCTCCCTTCTCTAGAGGATTGCACTGAGCTGAGCAGGAGCACTTTGCCAGGAGATTATATGCATGACTGTCTTGCTCCTGTGCCTCAAGATGGGGCCAGAACTGTGGTACGATTGACACTCCTGATGTCCCTGTGGGTCAGGCTGAAGCCAGAGTCCATATTAGACCACCTCTTCGCTCAGCAAACTTCCCTGACCTGGCCTGCTTTCCTCACTCCTTTTCCCCTCGAGGACACTTCTTTAATAAATCACACACACCTGAATCCCAATCTCAGGCTCCTCCACTTCTAGAACTTTAGACCTGAGTCAGTTGTACATAAAGAGGAGAACCCTATGAGACAAGCTAGAAGAGCCAGGGATCATAAGGAGAACCTAGTCAACATGGAAATGTGGAAGAAAATAGAAGTATCATGTTATACAGTGAAATCATTTGTGTCTGTAAACTCTCACTCATCAATATTCAATATTGTTAAATGCTCATTAATCTTTGGACTTTAAACATTAAATTTTTAAAATTAAGCTCAAATAATTATCTCAAAGATACATCATGCACACACATACAATAAAGGAGTCATGAAGATACAGAACATTCTAAAATTCTTCCTTTCCTTTTTTCCTCTCTTATCTTAAAATTTTCAATAGCCAGAGTCTAAAGAGGCAGAATCTGCTCGACACAATTTCACCCTCCAAGAATATAAAAGCATTCAAATAGCTGGCTTCTTATTACTTATAAAATCTTATGGCTATGAAATATTTTTTTTAAATCTGGTTTATTTCTTTGTATTGAAAGAGACCCTGTAAGTTAAGAGAGAAAATTCTCCTGTCAAAGCTTTGGGTCTTCTTAGGACTAACGGAGTTTCTTTGCTTCTCAGCAAAACCTTTTGTCCTCAGATCAGCTGCTAAAGTTGAACACCACAAATGATTCTTTCAAAGTGATTCTGAAAAGAGATTCTCATTCCATATGCTGGAATACAAATTTACTCCACTTTACACACAAGAGCAGTGTTCCACTTCTTAATAGCCATAAAACTCTATAAAAAATTATTCTTGATTCTTCAGATAGATCATCACTGCAGAAGGAACCCAAAAAGTATCCATGAAAGCATTCCACCTGTATTGCTGGCAGATGACATAAATGTCGCACAGACACTGGCCTACTACTGGCTCATAGAAGAGGTATTCAAGAAACAGCCGAACATCTGCTGGTAAATACACAGCAAACAAAAAATGCAATCCAGTGCCAAACATGTGCACAGTGTAGGCCTCATCTCTGCTCATAAACCAAGCAATGTGTTCTGCTAATCATTAGCAGAGTTATTGATTTTAGATGTGTATCACACAGCTATAATTTTGTCAGAGAGTAGACCACATAAGTTGTTCTTTTTTCTGGTTGTTTCATTTTGTCTTATTCCAAGAGTCCATAAATTGACGACCAGGACAAAAATTATAATTGACATCATCTGTGGGAAATATTTCATAAAACAACAGGACCAGATGTAGGATTAAAGCCATGTGGTAGTAAAATACCCCACTGAAAAGGGGCCAGGTTCCATGATTTCTTATGAAAACAGATGTGCTCTTACTCCCCTCTGCTTGTTTTTCAAGGCTTTTTTTTTAAACTCCAAATAATTCTTCCCCCCAACTTTTCTTTCCTCCTCTCTCTTCACAATTGCACTGGAGAGAGTTCATAAATGGATTACAGATGCAGGCTTGTACTTCAAAATCTTAACTGTCACAGTCTCTGAAATAAAATAAATGAAACATTTAGGGAAATTACATTGAACTATGGTAAAGGTAATGGGGATTATGCAAACATGTCTGCTTGTCATTTAATCCAGAATCTTTGGACATGAACATAGGATCTCCTGGACAATGCAAAGTGCAGGCTGGGGAGTGGAAAGTGTGTTCAAGATGCAGCAAGAGGGGTAGTCCTTCTAAAAGCCTCTGATACTGATGAGGAAGCTTTCACCTTTGGGATTTAGACAAACTGGTGGAAGTCTTCATATGTACTGTCTGTCTTCTTTGGAGTGAGATGTCTGGATAGACAGGATGCAGGCAAATAAAAGCCCATCAGATCTCAACCTCTGTTGGTTCAAGTCCCTTTTAGCTACATTATTGCTCTATAATTCCCCCTTTGGAAATTTCAGGAACCAAAAGAGTGGGACTCTAGGGCACAAACACAGGTTATATTGATTGATATTGCTTGGAGATAAATTTATGAGTGCTGAGAAGACCTGTACACAAATTTCTGCCAAAGCCCTCAATGTCATATGGAATCCATTGCAGTATCACTGATTATAATTAATTAATTTCGCATTTATACTGCATTTCAGGCTCAACCTCCAGTAATGTGCCAAGAAGTGCTAGGAGACTGTAATATAGTGCAAAAGAAAGTAAAGGTCCATTATGTGTCACTGCTAAGATTTCAGCAGAATATCTACACTTTCCAACTCTCCTTTTTAAGCCTCTCAAATATTGAAGCAAACACTACATAAATTGGTTTAGAACCAGGAGGGACCCAATTCTAATTTCTGCTTTATTTTTTAATCTGTCTTCTTTGGGTTGAACAAAGACTGGAACTCAAAGTACCAGCTGCACTCCAGGAGACCAGAGGTGAGTAAGAACTCACAATAATAATCTGAAGCATCCTCCCTTCTGCCAGCTCTGCACGTACCTAGATGAGGTGTGTGTTCCATGAGAATCTGTTAAAGGAAAAATGAGTAAGGTCTAGGTACATGGTGTACAAGTAAGAGTGGGGAGCAGGGTCTATGATTCTTCCCCAAGCACCAAAGACAAGTTGGAAGATTTTTGGAGTCTTTATGACTTTTGTCTTTTCTAATTACATAGATGAAATGATAAGAACACTGTAGAACATCTGCAAAAGTCAATGATTGGTCCATTTCAAAGAAAGTTTTGTGTATTGCCTTAGGAGTGACTAGAGGGAAGGGAATAAATGGAGAAACCAAACAAGTGCATCATATATAAATGCCACTTACTGACCACTTGTCTCAAAACTTGCATTGTGGCAGACCCATTTACACTTCCAGCACATTTATACCTCAAAACATCCCTATGAGGGAACTTTATTTGATTACACATGATAAACTGAAGCCCAGAAAGAGTAAATTGCTTGCCCTGGTCACACAGCAAATGAAAAGCCAGTTTGAATGGATGCCCAAACCCTATCTGTTTGATTCCATATCCACATTCTTACCTTCTACCTTATGTTGCTTCTCAGTTTTGGCTTCAGATGCTTCTGTAAATGCTGCTCATTATGACACCAAATTTTCCAGAAACCTCAAACTCACTGTCTACATACAGGGAAATGACTGTGTGTGATAGTGCTTGGGTTCTAACTTTTTTGAGTGAAATGCTGCTGGACACCACAGAGTTTCTGCTGAGAATGAATTCAGTTTTTAATTTTTAATTTTATTACATATTTACATATTTATTAAATATTTACACATTTAAAATATGTAAAACATAAAAGCCAATGTTATGTCATTTAATGATTTTGAAATATGCAGTTCAGTGGCATTAATTATATTCACAATGTTGTACAAGCATCACTATTATCTATTTAAAACTTTTCCAACATCCCAAACAGAAACTCTGTCTCCATTAAGCAAAATTCCACATTTCCTTCATCTTTAGACCCTGGTAACCTCTAATTTACTTTTTATCTCTATGAATTTGCCTATTTTAATAATTTCATATAAATAAAATAAATTTTCTGTTTTGCTTATTTTACTCAGCATAATTCATCCAAGTTGAAGCATGTATCAGCATTTCACTCCTTATGTCTGATAATATCCGATTTATGGATATGTCACATTTTGTTTTTCCATTCATCTGTTGATGGACACTGGGGTGGTTCTACCTTTTAGCTATTATAAATAAGGCTGCAACCAACATTGGCACACATGTGTCTGTTTCAGTCCCTGTTTCCAATTTTTGTGGGTATATATGTAGGAGTGGAATTGCTGGTTATATGGTAATTATATATTTAACTTTTCAAGGAACTGCCAAAGTATTTTCCACAGCAGCTGCACCATTTCACATTCCCACCATCAGTGTACAAGTTTCCCCAATTTCTCCACATCCTTGCCAACACTCATTATTTCCCTTTTAAAAAATTGTCATAACCTTTGCAATAGGTATGAAGTACTATCTTGTGGGGTGTTTTTTTGTGAGGGGAAGGGAGGGAGAAGGAGGGAGAAAGGGAGAGAAACATCAATGTGTGGTTGCCTCTCATGTACCCCCTACTGGGGACCTTACCCACAACCCAGTCATGTGCCCTGACTGTGAATTGAACTATCAACCCTTTGATTCACAGGCCAGCACTCAACCACTGAGGCACACCCGCCAGGGCACGGTTTTCACTTGCATTTTCCTAATGACTAATGATGTTGAGCATCTTTTCATATGCTTGTTGGAGATTTGCATATCTTCTTGGATAACTCAAGGGCTTGGTTTACTCAAGCCCTTTGTCCATTTTTGAAATAGAGTTGTTCGTCTTTTTGTTGAGTTATAGAAATTATATGTATTCTGGATATTAAATCCTTTCCATGACTCACAAGTACTTCATCCCTTCCTTTAGATTCTCTCTTCATGTTCTTGATCATACCCTTTGATGAACATTTTTTTAAAATTTTGTTAAAATCCAATTTATCTCTTTTTTTCTTTTAGGATCATATTTAAGAATCAATTGCCAAATTCAAGGTCATAAAGACTTCCTCCTATGTTTTCCTCTAAGAGTTTTATGATTTTTGGCTTTTATATACAGGTTCCTGACCCATTTTGAGTTAATTTTGATATATGGTGTGAGTTAAAAATCCAAATCATTCTTCTGCAAGTGGATACCCAGCTGTCCCAGCACTACTTGTTGACAACAGTGAATTTTGATTCAGGTCCCAAATCAGGGTCTGAGGACCAAGCTTATGGGATCAGGATTAAAGTTGCATCTCCAAGAAGTTCTTTACTCACCAAATGGCCTGTATTGACAGACCCATCTTTGATACAGAACTATTCAATTCATACCTATTTTATTCAAACATGCAATTTTACTGATTTTTCATCAACAGATCATTGAAGAGCTTTGTAGTTATAGAACCATAACCACAATGTGTTTCCATAGTGACAAATGCTTGATTATTAAGGAGTTATAAAATTAGAATAAACATCTGTGTACAATGAAGAGAGAAAATAATCTGTTAGTTACTATGTAGGGACATGGTCACATCTGTGGGGTCACTGGATCAGACCTCAATAGAAGAACAGCAGAGAAGAGGGAGAACTTCTAAGTGGGAGAACTTTGGTAGGGAAAACCCTCCCAGGTGTCCATAGGCTCCAATTCTTATTTTCTGTAAAAAGCATATAAAATTGGACTTGACTTGGACAGGTTAAAAGTTAACCTGGTCAGTAGGGAAGGACTGCTAAAGTGAGCAGATAGCTGAGCAGATAGGCCACTGAGTTTAGGAAGAAAATTAAAGTCTTGAGTAGGAAGACAGAGAGAGGAACCTCACCGTATCCGAGAGAGAGGTGGTGAGAAAGACTCTATCTCAGTGAAAACATTCAAACCATGTCTGTATTTCCAGGGTAGCACTGAAACACCAAATCAAGAAACTGAGGCAGAAACCAGTACATGGCCTCCAGGGATCATTCCAGGAATATAGGTTATCATATCTTAAAGAGTAAGACTCACCCAGACTATGTCTGATGATGGGAATTGGGCCTTTCCTGCAATTGGATTAGAGTTGCAAGTGCTTGAGTATGAATTTGAAGGGAGGTAAGTGTGGCAGCAATGCTGGGATGGGACAGCAGAAGCAAAGGAAGGTGCAGGTCTCTGTTGGCAAGAGAGCCAGAAACACCTTGATCCCTGCAGCCATATTGACTCCTTATCCCATCTCTCCACAGAAGGGGAAATCAAGCTTTTATTTATGAATTCAGCTGGGTTTACATTTATAACTTCTGTATTCCTAGAGTTAGGGATTTGAAAATCACATAATAGGAGCATAAAATCAGAACCAAGAATTAAAATACCACTGAATTTGGTGGCAATTTATTTCATTAGATAGTGCCATAGAAAAGACCATTTTGAATTCTATCTGTGGTCTCATGATCATCCTACTTCATCATCTATTTACATCACCCTTACAGCAAATAACACTTTGAAGCAATGGAGAATCAAGAAATCCCATGATGTAACTTCTTAGACAAAAGAGTCTTATGCTCTAGGATCTGTCCTTCCAACCTACTTAGTATTTGAACTGAGACATTTGCTATTAGGGAAAAAATAAAAAGTGTTAAAAGTACAAAGAAGAATTGATAGAGTTGTCAGAAAGAGAAAGACTTTCAAGACAGTAAGTGGCTAAAACTAGTATCTTTGCACCAGACCATAATGTTTCACTTCTGGTATTTACTTGCATTGGACATTCCTTGAAGTTTCCTGGTTAGCTTCAAGTTTTCTTGAAGTGTTTGCAACTCTTACGGAGCTATGTTTTTGGTAAGGCAATCTGATGAAATACGTTGATATTTCATCTAACATCCACAGAAACAAATTGTCTTAAACACTTTTTGTGTGTTAGTGGGGCTTCCCTCCTCCCAGGAATATAGGCACTCATTTAAAAGTCAAATGGTTAAGAAAAAAAAAAAAGGATGGACGAAACAGGGCTACTTTGGTGTCTTCTGTTTCAAAATGTGATGGAAAGTAACCTCAGAAGAAATACTTTTATTTTCTCTTCCTCAATGGCTAAAAACAATAAATATGGATGGAAAAATTGTTAAGCCCTGAACTGTAGCTCTTTTGCACCAGGCTCTCCTTGCTCACATATCCAGCAGAGCAAGGCAAGATTCACTTTTTTGAAATGCTGTTTTCATCTCATTACTTCCCAATTCAAAATTCTTTATTATTTTTCTCCTGGTCACTGAAGAATGGCATTGAATAATACATTTTAAGCCTGAAAAGAGATCTTAATATATATTAATATTTATCTAACCTGGTGTCCCTTCCTTTCAACAAAAAGGAGAAACTAATGCCTAGAGAGCTAAGAGAACTACAACAGATTTCACAGTTGTTTAGGGAAGGATCCAAGCCCAGAACTAGTGTTGGTTTCCATTCCCTTAATGGAATTATGAGACAGGAAGACCCAAAAAACCCAGAATTTATTTACAAAAATTGCATGTTTATTCTTACATGTTTAAACTTCAATCACCTTCAAAATACTATCCATTTGATGCAATTCACCCATCAAGACATTTTTCCACTGCTCAAAACAGTATTTGAACTTGTTGATTTTGATGCCTTTCAGTGCTTCTGCCATTTTTTGTTTCGACTCTTCCCCGTTGGCAAAACATTTCCTTTTGAGGACTTTTTTCATCTAGGCAAACAAACAAAAAGTTGCTGGGGCAAGATCAGGTAAATAGGAAGGGTGAGGCATGGGGCTCATGCCATCTTTGGTCAAAAATTGCTGAACACTCAGTGGGATTTGGGCAAGCACACTCATAAATCACCCATCATGAAATGAGCAAAAGCATTGAGAGAATTTGTTAAAAAATTCACTGAAGCCGAGTGCAGCCTCTCACAACAACACTGGCTGGTACATTGATTAGATGGGTTCCCAGAACACTCACCTCACAGGGGGAGCCCATACTACAAGGGGCCTGCCCTCTTGAAGATAATTCCAGTTTTTGGGAGGTGGATCCCCCTCATGACCTCAGGCTATGCAGAGCCCCACATCAAACCTTAGTGTCCCTTTTCAGCTTCATTGTCAGGGCTTATCTCCTCTAAGTTGCCCTCCTTGCAATTCTTAAAATACCCCGCATCTGGAACTATCCTCCTTCACCTTCTTTCTCTATTGAAATGTCTTACCACATAAAGACAAGGCTACACTCAGTTTCAAAAAATAATTAATATTAGTTACACTCATCTATCATGTTTCCCTATCTACTCTTATTTATATTTGAAAGCTTATGACAAACATAAGACTGTAGCTTTCAAAAGTGATAACTTTTTTCTTATATATCTACTAATCACTAATAACTAATCAATATCTCCACTAATCACTCTGTCATATTATTTAAGCATTTAGAATACACTATGTATTCCAAATGCCACAAATGGATGGATAATATTATGTATTCCTTTCATTGTATATACATAAGTCTCAAAATTCCATAAAATGCAAAGTTGTGCCATAAACGACATCACTATATTTTGTGCTAAATTTAAGATGCCTATACATTTGCTGTTGGAATTTTTCTTTACAAAAAGTTGAGATTGTTACCAGACAAGAGGCCTGGACGTGAGCAAGTCTGCCTAGGGCCAGCTGATAGTATGTGGGTGCTTAACTTTGTATAGGAAAGATTTCACCACAAGAGTCCATGTGATTATAAAAGTATGTTTATTTATTCTTGGGACAGTAAAACAAGGAAGAGCTTAGCATAGAAGAAACAACAAGAAAGCCTAGACTGGGCTGCCTTAGCTCACTGGGAAGATAAAAGGGGGCTTTAGACACAGGTTCAGGGGAATAGCCTGGGACAAGCTCCTGCTGCCCATTGTTTCTGATCTCAAGTCTCCTGTGCCTTAGAGTTCAAGAGAAGCATGTCTGTGAGGAAAGAAGTGAGGAAAATCTCTTTCTTGAAGTCAGGAGTCTTGGGGAGTCTCAGGAGTGGGTTTCAGCAGAATATTCATCTTTTTACCAGGTATGCCAGTTCAGGGTCATGGTCTCCACTGATCGGTCAATACCAGGGTGGAGGTCATTAGTCATTGCAGCTGGTCCTGGCGTTTGTCATTTGGCTTTGCCGCTTTTCTGGGCCTGGCACTAAAATATAACTGAGACCTAGATGTTATCTCTGGGAGGTGACCTTTCATATCTGGCTGTAAATTGCTCAGCTAGTTCAGCTCTCTGTCTCAGTTTCCTTATTCCACTTGTCCTGGCTTACTGACTTGTCTCAAGATGGGTATAAATAAGAAATGCACTTAAGAGAAAGAATCTAACATTAAAGGTTAAGAGACTCACCCAAAATCAACTTTGTTGGGTAGTATAACTGAAATAAACATGCACAGCTCTTCGGTCTTTCTATTTGTTCTCACCAACCTTCCCAACATACTTGTACAATTTCTTTCACAGAATTAAGCTCAAAGTATCTTTTCAAAACTCAATGGTTATGTGGCAACCAGCTCACTCACCCTATGCATTCTGTTGATACCTCACCAGTGTCCTCTATTTGAACAGACAGATTCCAAATAACAAGTTTAGCCAAAGTTCTTAGCACCAGTGGTGCACTTTAATCTGGCACTATGGTTCAGTTCCCATAGTTAACAAAGATGAAAATCCCATCATTACCTATGAGGAAAATCATCTGGACACATAGTACATATTTTCAGCAGACCATTTATATGAATTAGAGCCAATGTACACATTAAAATCTCCTTATAAGTTGCCCATTATCTTGTTTAGCAAAGTGGCTTCATCTCTGGGGAAAAAAAAAAAAGAGAGAATAGGTTTTGCAGAAGAATAGGAAATATTGGTGGCCAAATCAATTCTACAGAAGAGAGAACTAGGGAAGTCACAAGTCTGTAAAATAGTTTTTAAAGTGAATCTTATCAAGGGAAGGAAAAATGGAGCATTCTTCATCAAGAAAATGGCAGAATAGATGAAGTAATTCATTGGGCTATCTGTAGAGTATAGATAAAAACAAAAATAAACAGTTCTTTAATAGATTAATATATTTATATCTACATCATCTACATCTGTATTGGTATTTTTTCTATCTAGCTATAAAAACTACAGCTGTTTCCACAGGCTAATTTGAGCAAAGTTTCCCCAAGGTTTAACTGGGAATGGTTTACTAATATTTCTCCCATGATCCATGTAATCTCAATGTAATTAAGTTAGTCAATGATCACATGGGAACCAGCTGAACCTTGAAGAAAGGCTTAGGAATATAATACAGTGACAGATTTATTGGGGGATATTAACTAATATGCTTTTCCTTACATCCTGTTTGCATATGACCAACACCAACTTGAGCTTCAATTGCCCCAAAGAGAAAAAGAGACAAAAATAAAATCAGTATCTTCATGGACCAATCAGGTTCCCAGCAAGAAACAAATATTTAAGAGTATTACAAAGGAACTAATTACAGAGGTCAGGGTAGGGCTAAGGAGACCGACAAAAGATTTGAAAGCATTGGGGATAACTGTGGAGAGATGCTGTGAAATCTAGGCTTGTTATTTCCCTGTGCAAGAGTAAGTCCCAGGGGTTATTGGTACCCAGAAGGTATGGTGACCATGAGTAGGTGTCGCTGCTAAAATTGTGACTGGTGAGAGGTGTGCAAGGAAAAAAATTACTCTGATAATTTTTTCGTATAAACTTAGTCTTTTTTAGATGCATTCCATGGCTAAGCCCTGTGGGAAGCCCGAGGATATGGAAACACAGGTGTTACACTTGTGGAAGAGAACTTTTTCTGGGGCAAAGATTGCTACAGATAATCTTTTTGGAGGGGCAAATGAGAATAAACAATATACTGTCTTTTAAGTTCCACAACTTCTTCTAAAAATGTAATTCAGACCTCAGCTTCTGGGCAAATGGAATAGACATACTATTCCTTATTCCTCCCAATAAGCACAATTTTAAAGCCTGGACACATTATACACATACATGCATGTACACACAAGAAGACTACGAAAGGTTGAGAGAACAGCATAAACTGTTTAGGAAACTCAAGACACAATAAATTCCAAATTTTCTTAACCAAATGCTTTTATAACAGTCTTATCAAATGCCAGTGAAGAAAGGCAAAATTGCATCAAAACTGTACAAGTGTCTTGTGTAAATGGCTTATTTGGTAAGAATAAATTTATTGGTAAGTCTGAACATAAAATAATTTTACCTCCAAATCTCTGAGCTTTAACAATGCAACATCTTGACTATATCTCTTACCTTTCAGTAGGGCAATTTCACAGGATTTTTTAGTAACAGAAAATTCAGTCTGATTTAATTTAAAACTTTGGTCTCATGTTTTATTTACATCCTTTCTACCTCTCCAGGATGACAGAGCTTGTAAAGATAGAGTGGACCAATACTGTGGTCTATTTTTACTCATTTTCAGGGGATAGAAGACAACACAAACCTAAAGAGGTGTAGCCATGCCTGCTTGTATCCTCTGCAGATGATCAATGCTACTGCCATCTACTTGTAGAGATCAGATTATGTATCTCTTAGCCAAGTTAGTAGCTTCCTTGGTAGTCCTGTTGTACATACCTAGACCCTCACCTTCTATGTTCCACATAGAGTACTGAGAACTACAGAAATCATCCTCTATGCCATCTCAACCAAAGGGTCAGATGTGTGGGTTGTTGTTGTTAGTAGTGGGGATTCCTCTTTTTCTCAGACATTCACCATCCTTGTGCATATGTCTAACCACACAAACCTTTAGCTTTTTAGAGATTAAAAATGAGACACATCTGTATGTTCACATACTCCTGAAAATTGCCAGAGCATACATGCCAAACTCTCCTTAAATTTTTCTCACCATAACTCATTCTAATAGCAACACTGCAGTAATACCAGCATAAGAAATCAATCTGGGGAAAGGGGGCCAGTGTATGCAGATATGCTCTATTTCCAGAGTGATTTCTTTGAAGTTTCTAATATGCAGACTGGTGCTATTCTTGCGTAAACATTGACCTCTTTGCAACTCTAATGCCTCCATCTCTCTTCTTCAGCAGATGGATTGGAGAGGAAGAAGGAGACTGGATTGGAGTGAAAGCTGGGATACAGGGGCAGATCCAGATGCTTCTTACTAAGATCTAAGGAGCATGTCCAGTGCCAGTTATTGGTAGATCTTTTTAGAAAGTGAAGTATTTAATGTCTCCCTAATTTCAGCTTTGGGACCTAGACACCACTTCATGTTACAGGGAAAATTTCACTTAACCTCTTTTCATATTAGATAGACCTAAGTTATAAAAGCAGAAAATATGATTATATACTCCTATTTTATTACTTTTCCTCCAATTAATTACTTCTCCCTAACCCAAAGGGAAACCCCACCACCCTTTTCTTCTATAATCTCATTCTATGTTCTGAATTACACCTGTGCATTTATTTTTGGAGTTTATCTGTCCTATATTGCTTGAAGGTCAAAATACTGTAGCAATTGTGAATAATGTCTGACAACCTCAAAGGGAACATAGCTTTTAAAAGTGTGCTTTTTTTAGTGAATACATAGAAACCAACTTTGTCTTAATAAAGGTCTTCCCAAAGGAGGGAAAGAAAAGAATCTGTAAATTGATGTATGTCTTTGGCTTTGATTTTACTTCTCTTTCTTTCTTTCTTTCTTTCTTTCTTTCTTTCTTTCTTTTTTTTTTTTTTTTTTTTTTTTTTTTTTTTTTTTTTTTTTTTTTTTTTTTTTTTTTTTTTTTTTTTTTTTTTTTTTTTTTTTTTTTTTTGCTATTTTCACAAATATTTCTTCTGTCACATTTTCTCTCCTCCTAGGACTATTATTATTTATTATAACTGGAAGGTAAGAAAGAAGTGATGCAGACACCGGCCAGCAGTGTCCACATCATTATGGATGAATTAAAACATACACATGGACTACCAAGTCCAGTGGAAGAAATAAGACAACAGCATGGCTTTTCTCTCAAGAGGAGCAAAAGCTGCAGCCTCCGCCATGACAGGCCTTTATTCTAAATCTCTCCTCACATTCCAAGATGGTTCTCCTTCACTATCCCCAGGTTACAACAAAGAAGCCAATGCCCCTCATTACATCACAGAGGAAGGATATTAGCAAGTGAATAGGCAGCCGGTTACATTGGTCTCTGCAAGGTACTTGCAGAGTGAGGGGGTTTTAGCAAAGAGCAAGTCTCAAAAGAGCCTAGGTATATTGCAAATCTGATTACGCACTAGGGAACCTATCTGTGGGCATGGGTCCTGTGCATCTCCGAGTAGGAGCTGGGCCCATGCCACACAGAAGGGTCTGCGACAAAGAAGTGTTCTGTATAACCCACAGGTCTTTTATGCTCTTCTCTATTCCCTATTTTAAAATCCTTGTTAGCTAAAAATAATTCCTGGATCGTCTCTGGATTTGTTTCTATTGTTTGTCTTTCCTTTGATTTTATTATTATAAATTATTATTAATATGTTCAAAAATTTAGAGGAAAAGGTGAATAATATAATAATAAAGCATTCTACAAGAGTATCTAAATTGATAAATATATACTATCTGAAATTAAGAAATCAATATAAAGCTATAACAATAGATCAGACATAGGTAAGGATAACATATATGACATACACACTCAGAAAATCCTCAGTTGATGCTTAGAATAAGCAATAACCTCCTAAATAAGCTGTGAATAAAAGAAAATCAGAAACAAAAAAATAGAAAACATAATATTGACAGTAAATAAAGGTTGATACGTAAAACTATAGGATGTCATATAGGTTAAAATGCATTTATTAAAAAGAAACTTCATTTTCAAGAAATTGAAAACAAAAACAAGTAAAAAAACTAGCAAATGAAAATAAAAGAAAGAATGATTAAGGTAAGAACAGAAATAAATTAGATATATAAATTTATTTACATATCTCCAAATACTCACTAAACAAACTAAAGAAATCCAGAAGTTGTTTCTCTAAAAAATTAATAAGATTGATAAAGCTCAAATAAGACATTATGAAAAAGAGAGGAAACACAAATTATTAATATCAGAACTAAAATAAGGACATCATTACAGATTTCAGAGGAAGAAAACAATTAATTACAAGTACTATAAATAATTTTATGCCCATAAAATTGACAAAGTAGGCAAATTCCTTGAAGAACACAAATTACCAGAATTCATACAATTAAAAATGGAACACAACTATGACTATGCCTACAACTATTTAAGAAGTAGAATTAGTTTGTTGTAAAACCCTCATAAAAAGAGTTTCCAAACTTCCAGCCAAGATGGAGGCATAGGTGAACACACTGTGCCTCCTCTCACAACCAAAATTAAGGACAACAAAGATTTAGAAACAAGAAAACAACCAGAACTGATAGAAAATTGAACTGTACAGAAGTCCAACAACCATTCATCCAGACCGGTAAGAGGGGCAGAGTTGCAGCAGGAAAAAGTTGAGGTGCGGACCCAGGCACACAGGCAGCAGTGGTTGGTAGACCCCAGGCACAGGGTGGCAACAGTGCAGACCAGTGAGGCCATGCAAGGTGGCTGGCTGACCAGGTAGTCCCACATTCCTGCACAGATAATCCAGGTGAAGGGGAAGTGGAGGAAGGGACTGGAATCTGAGAAAAAGCAGAGCAAGTGCCATTGTTCCCTCTTGGAACCCACCCCCACATACAGTGTCACTACCCAGCAACTTGGCTACCCTGCCCTGGGGAACACCTAAGTCTCCACCCCTTACTATGTAACAGCCATGACCAGACCGAAAAAATAAACAAACAAAAAAATGCTCAAACCGGAGAACAAATCAAAGCCCCAGAGCCAGTTCATCTAAGCAACCAAGAGATAGCCAACTGATCAAATGCACAGTTCAAAGCCCTGGTGATCAGGATGCTCACAAAATTGGTTGATTTTGGTCACAAATTAGATGAACAAATGAAGGCTACAATAAGTGAAATGAAGGAAAACACACAAGGAACTAATAGAGATGGGAGGAAAACTGGGACTCAAATCAATGGCGTAGATCAGAAGGAAGAAAGAAACAACCAAACAGAAAAGAATGAAGAAACAAGAATTCAACAAAATGAGGAGAGGCTTAGGAACCTCCAGGACATCTTTATACATCCCAACGTCCTAATTATAGGGTTACCAGAAGTGGAAGAAGAGCAACAAGTGGAAAAGTTGTTTGAATGAATAATAAAGGAGAACTTCCCCAATCTGGCAAAGGAAATAGACTTCCAGGAAGCTCAGAGAGTCCCAAAGAAGTTGGAACCAAGGAGGAACACACCAACGCACATCATGATTACATAAGCCAAGATTAAAATGAA
Source organism: Anoura caudifer (assembly GCA_004027475.1). Classification (NCBI taxonomy): domain Eukaryota; kingdom Metazoa; phylum Chordata; class Mammalia; order Chiroptera; family Phyllostomidae; genus Anoura; species Anoura caudifer. The sequence goes on from PVKU01002086.1 coordinate 222,380, forward strand.
TGAGGGAATTCTAGAAGCAGCAAGGGATAAGGAGACAGTCACCTACAAAGGAGTTCCCATCACACTGTCAGCTGGTTTCTCAAAAGAGACCTTACAGGCAAGAAGGGGCTGGAAAGAAGTATTCCAAGTCATGAAAGTCAAGTACCTACATCCAAGATTGCTCTATCCAGCGGAGCTTCATTTAGAATGAAAGGGCAGATAAAGTGCTTCTCAGATAAAGTCAAGTTAAAGGAGTTCATCATCACCAAGCCCTTATTATATAAAATGTTAAAGGGACTTACCTAAGAAAATGAAGATAAAAAAATATGACAGTAAAAAGATAGCAAACTCACAGATATTAACAACCACATCTAAAACAAAAGCAAACTAAGCAAACATTGAGAATAGGAACAGAACCATAGAAATGGGGATCACATGGAGGGTTAGCAACAGGGGAGTGGGAGGAGGAGAGAGGGGGAAAAGGTACAGGGAATAAGTAGCATAGATGGTCGGTGGAAAATAGACAGGGAAGGGCAAGAATAGTGTGGGAAATGTAGAAACTAAAGAACTTATGACACATGGACATGAACTAAGGGGGGAATGTGGGTGGGAGGGGGTGTGCAGGGTGGAGGGGAATGATGGGGGAGAAATGGGACAACTGTAATAGCATAATCAATAAAATATATTTTAATAAAAGAGTTTCCAGGCCAGTGGGAATGGACTGGTGAATATTTCCAAACATTTAAGGATGAAATAATATGAATATTTTACAAATGCTTTCAGCAAAAAGAAAAAAAAAGAAAATAGTTCCCGACTTGTTTTAAGATGTCAGCAAAAGCTTGATCTTAAAATCTGGCAAAGACATTGGATGAATGAAAAATTACAAATCAATCTCTCTCATAAGCATTGCTAGATAACATCATAAATACAAATATTAGTACATAAATCTAATTGAAGATACATGATATTAGGTCAATGTAAATTAGCCTTCAAGGAGAGCAGACTGGAATGCACATGTGTGAAAAATTATGACTTCATTGTACTAGTTATTTGGGGCAGTAGATGCCATTGAGTGAGGATGTATACTGTGTGGCTGTCACATTCAAAGTGACTGAGTGAGGAGAGGAATGAATCTGCATCAAATTTTGTGTTAAGCTTGAACATTCCTCTACAGAAACTACTTGGATGATTCAGAAGGCCACAGCTATGGTCTATGGTGATGGACAGCTTCATCATGACAATGCACCCACTCACACATCATGTCTCATGCAGAATTTTTTGACAAAACATCAAATCACCCAGGTGACTCAGCCCCACTACAGCTCAGATTTGGTGCCCTGTGACTTCTGGCTTTTCCCGAAACTAAAATGACCTTTGAAAGGGAAGAGATTTCAGACCATGGATGAAATTCAGGAAAATACTCCAGGGCAGCTAATGGTGATTGGGAAACTGTGTGAGGTCCCAAGGCACTGGCTTTGAAGGAGACTGTGGTGTCATTATCCTGCGTACAATGTTTGTTGTATCTCATATCTTCTTCAATAAATTTCTCTATTTTTCATATTACATAGCTGGATGCCTTCTGAACAGACCTCATATATAACAATAATCACAATGACATAGACCTTAACATTCAGTGAACAAACTGTAGTTTAACATTCAGAAATCAAACTATTTTATTGCCATATTAACAGAAAAAGGGAAAACCATTTTATCATGTCTATGGATGCAGCAAAAGCATTCGTAAAATTCACTCCTCATTCATAAATTGAAATAGTTCCTTAAAATCTAGGACTAAAAGAGAATTTTCTTAATATGATAAAAGATATTAACAGAAAACCCACCACAAACACAGATGAAATAAAGCATTCTCTCTAAGTCAAGGACAAACAAAGATTACAATGTCACCATGATTTTTAACTCTGTACTGCCTGGAATAGTCCATGAAATAAGGTACAGTAGATAGATAGATGGTAGATAGATAGATAGATAGATAGATAATTGGTAATAGAAAAAATACAAAATATTATTATTTATAAAAAATACTTGTGCACATAAAAATTTAAAATAGTTTATTGTAAGGTATTAGAGTAATAAATTTAGCAAGATAACTGGCAGTAAGGCCAATATACAAAAAATAATTGTATTTATGTACCGGCAACAAAAAAATCAAAACCAATTTTTTAAAGACACCATTTACAATAACACCAAATATGTAAAATATCTGGGAATAAATCTAACAAAAGGTGAACATGGCAAATGCACTAAAAGCTATAAAACATTGAGTGAAATCAAGGAACATCTAAATAAGTGAGGGAATATAGTCATAAAATGTTCCTCAGTATCATGGACATGCCAGTTCTCTCCATATTTATCTATCAATTCAATAAAATCCAAAACAATCTGGATATTGTAGTGGAAATTAAAAACTGAGTGTAGAATTTATGTGGAAATACAAACTAACTAGATTTTTGAAGTATTAAGAAACAACAAAGCTGGAGAATTTGCACTGCCAGATATTTTTACTTATTATAAAGCTGTGGTAATTAAGACAGTGTGGTAATTACACCAAAGATAGGAAACATAGATTGATGATAGAAAAAAGAATCCAGAAACTGACCCATATATATAGTCACTCAGTTACGTCAAAGGTGGTTTAGCAGTTCAATTGGTAAAGAAGCTCTTTTTAATAAATGGTGCTGGATCAAGGGTGTATCCATATGGGAAAAATAAATCTTGACTTCAACTTCACTACAAAAATCAATTCTAGATTGATTATAGAAATAAAATAAAAGGTAAAATAATAGCATTTTTAGAAGAAAAGAGGAAAACCAGTCTATGATTTTGGTATAGACAAATCTTAAACAGGACAATAAAGCACTAATCATAAAATAAAGCACTTTCTTTTAATAGATTTAATACATAATCTAATAAAAGAAAGATGTATTCATCAAAATAAACTTGAGAAAGTCAAAAAGAAAATTAGTAGCACAAGCGGTGCTGTATTTCTATGAAATACCACAAATAAATGAAGTGAAAAGATAAATTTCACAACATAGTGTTGACTTAAAGAAAACCAGACACAAAATAACTTGGGATTTTATTTATATAATGTTAAATAAATAAATTCATCCCTGTTGTTAAAGTGAGGATAGTGGTTATCTTTGGGGATAAGAATGGGGACAGTGACAGGAAGAATACCTGGTGGACTCCTGAGGTTCTAGTTTCTTGATCCATGTGATATTATACAAAAGTGTCTATAATATTTCTTTAACATGGACATTTCCAGTTTTCTTACTCTTGCATTTATAAATGTTAATTTAGAAAACCCTGTGACATTCTTTGTGAATATTTCATTTATTCAATCATTCTCATTTTATTTATTCAACAGATATCAGGGTGTATGTTGGCTGCTGCAGTTCATGGCAAGTTCATGATACATATACAGTATTATTAAGGGGAATTAAGAATATTTAAGTTTAAACTTAAATTATTTTAAGGATTAAGATATTAAATGAAGGGGAAAACTCTAACAATAGTAAATGAAAGGAAGGTAAAATTTATGGGGCTGTGAGTTTGTAAGAGCATCTTACTTTAGGAATGTCTGCAAGAACTGCTCTGAGCAGTGATAATTAAACTGTAATCTGACAAATAAATGATTAGGCTGAAGGAGGAAGCATGAACCGAGGAACCAGCATCTTTAAATGTTCAATGAAGGAGATGAAGAGCTGTAGGGGAAAGTGGTATAATGTGTGATTGGAGATAGTAGGGGTCAGATTGTGTGAAGTTTTCTTAAAGACTGTGTTCTTAACCCAGAGAACAGGGAGCAAATGAAGGTGTTGTAGAAGAGTGTTGTGTAATCAGATTTGCATTTCACATAAGTTATTCTATTTCTCTGAATGGGGTGGAGCTGAGAGCAGATGGGATAAGTCCTTTTAGGAAGCTAATTCTGTAGTCCAGGATTCATATACCCATGGGTTAAACTGGGGTGGTGGTGATAGAAGTGGACAGAAATGGAAAGATTTGGGATCTATTTCATAGGTTACATTGGCAGGATTTGATGATATATTGGGTATGGGGGAGAGGTGAATGGAAGTACCAAAGACAGATGCTAGATTTCTGACTAGTAAAAGTATGGAGATTTCATTCATCAAGTGAGAGAACATTAAAATTTGATCTACGTTTGAGGGGGCAATCATGAATCTCTTTGGGAATGTGTTCAGTTTTAAATGCTTTTCAGGCATAAAAGTAGAAATATCCAGAGATCAGGTATGTTTAGAAATTTGGAGTTCAGATAAATTTTCCGACAATAATAAAACCTAACATAATTTTGGGTTGTTTATTTGCTAATCACTGTTGTATGTGCTTTACATATCTGACATCATTTATTCCAGATCAGAACCCCATGTTGTTGATATTATTATTCTTGTTTTCCACATGACAGAACAGAGGTACTGAGAAGTTACCTTACCTGCACACAGCAAGTACCTGGTGTTATTCAAACACATGGCTCAGAAACCCAAAGCCCATAAAACTACTCATAAGATTTTTTTAAAAAGTCCCTCATTGTACATGGAACAATATATTGTCCTCATTTGCAACTAAACTTTGACTGGAATCTCTGGAGCATGTTAATATCTGAGGCAATTTCTTCAAAGGCAGCAGCTGCCTTGACATTTCTCAGGGATGTCTGTTACCCTCAGCTTTGCTGTACAACGGCTGCCATTTTGGATTAGATACCAGAGTCAGTTTCAGTTATCAAAAGACATTCCTCCTTTAGAAAAAAAAAGTGCTCCAATTTACTTTGCATCCTGCACTGATGTTAGCTGAAGCAAGTTTCTTTCTTCAGTCAAAATGAAGCTTACTAGTCACTCATTTCAACTTGAGGCTTTTCAAATTTCTATTTTAATTTGAAACACATTTCTGAATGTTACTGATATTCCACTTATTTTGAATTCTATAAAAGGTTTGAATCTCAAAGCTACTATGAAGCATTGCTTCTTCTGAAGTACATATCTGAAATGCAAGCAGGGGCGATGAACGGATTTTACTAGTTCTTCTCTGCTGGATTTTGGGGAAGATTTGTCTCTCAAATATCTGAGAAGTTGGAGGATCTTTTAGCCAAATGAAATCAATGCACATGACGAAATGACAGTCAAAATTTCTGTAATGTCCTGATAGAAAAAATGTGATATGGTCCTGTTTTTTAATTCTTTATAGAAATCACATCACAGACATATTTTTTATGTATTTTATATTATGAATAATAATGGAATTTGAAGAAGAATCTTTTGTTTAAATCAACAGTTTATTTTTTCTATTGTTCAATTACAGTTGTCCCCATTTTCTCCCCATCTCCCACATACAATCCCCCATGTTGTCTTTGTCCATGGATCCTTTATACATGTTCCTTGACATCTTTTCCCCTACTTTCCCACACTTTCCCTTCCCCCAGCCCCTCTGGTTACTGTCAGTTTGTTCTTTATTTCCATGTCTCTGGTTCTATTTTGCTCATTTGCCTAATTTGTTGATTATGTTCCACTTACAGGTGAAATCATATAGTATTTGTCTTTCACTGCTTGGCTTATTTCACTTAGCATAATGCTCTCCAGTTGCATCCATTTTGTCATGAATGGTAGGAGCTCCTTCTTTCTTTCTGCTGCACAGTATTCCATTGTGTAACCGTACCACAGTTTTTTGATCCTCTCATTTACTGATGGGCACTTAGGCTGTTTCCAGCACTTGGCTATTGTAAATTGTGCTGCTAGGAACATTGGGGTGCATTGGTTCTTTTGAATTGGTGGTGTTTCAGGATTCTAAAGGTATAATCCCAGCAGTGCAATTTCCTGGTCAAAAGGCAGTTCCATTTTTAGTTTTTTGAGGAAATTCCATATTGTTTTCCACAGTGGCTTCACCAGTCTTTATTCCTACCAACAGTGCACTAGGGTTCCCTTTTCTCCATATCCTCACCAGCACTTGTTGTTTATTGATTTGTTTATGATGGTCATTCTGACTGGTGTAAAGTGGCATCTCATTCTGGTTTTAATTTGCATCTCTCTGACGGCTAGTGATGCTGAGCATCTTTTTGTATGTCTATGGGCCTTCTGTATGCCCCCCTTGGAGAAGTGTCTGTTCAAGTCCTTTGCCCATTTTTCAATTGGATTATTTGTCTTCCTGGAGTGGAGTCGTGTGAGTTCTTTATATATTTTGAAGATCAAACCCTTGTCCGAGGTACCATTGGCAAATATATTTTTACATATGGTTGGTTCCCTTTGCATTTTGCTGATTTCTGTTAGCTGTGCAGAAGCTTTTTAATTTGATGAAGTCCCATTTGTTTATTCTTTCCTTTATGTCCCTTGCTCTAGAGGACATATCAGTGAATATTGCTTCATGGAGTATCTGAGATTTTCCTGCCTATGTTCTCCTCTAGGACTTTTATGGTGTCACAACATATATTTAAGTCTTTTTCCCATCTTGAGTTTATTTTTGTGTATGGTGTAAGTTGGTGAAGATGAATTTTTTAAGGACTGGAAAATGGTTCTTTTGAATATGACACTGAAATAGTAAACTCAAACTTGAAGCAAAATTAACAATCCTCACCCTAAATACATTATTTATTACTTATACAAATAAATAATATAATGTATGGCTGTGTCTGTTATGTGTATTTAAGGTGTCAACATCCTTTTAATTAGTAAGGCTGAGTTAGTTAGTTTTTTTCTAATTTCTCATTTTTCTTGGTCCCTATTCCAATCAGTATTGTAATTCAAAAATTTTAGTATTTATCAACATGCATAACATCTTTGTCTTATCTATTTCCTCTTCCACCGCTATAGTTAAGGCTCATTATTTCCTAAAAATAAAATAATATTTATTATTGTAACTAGATTGTAAAATAATGCATATGCTTCCTAGAAAATTTGGAAAACATGGAAAGCAGCAAATAAAATTATTCATTCTCTGTGGCCAAGAAAAATAAAACACAGGGTACTATAATCTTTTATTTTCTTTTAGTCTTATATATGCATATTCATATTTTAATGACTGCATAGTATTCTAGATGTCTGAATATTTTCTTTGAAAAGAGTTTAAAGTATAATAATAGTTTATGATCCTACAAAGTTATTCTTCTTCAAGGAAGGTAGATATAAGACATAAACCTAAATGTAGAAAAATTTGTCTATATAATGTTGTCCATCTTAGCAACACAGACAATAGAGGATAATTGGAAAAGTCTAAGTGTCTTATAACAGGGGAATGGTTAAATAAATGTTGGCACACCCATATTATGTTATTTACTTCTGAGAAAACAATACTGAAAAGAGTAAATTTATTATTATGTGTTCCAGCTATATATCTCTTGTTTTCAGACTAATGTATTTAATTACTTAATAGTTAGTTACTATTAATACTCATTACAAATCAAGAGTAAATTGAGTTACAAACACAAAGATAAGTAAAGAAACTCTCACCAGGAATGAACTAAATTAGAATTAAAAACAGTATCTTTGAAGCTTAATATTCTACAAGTTTAGGCCAGTTTCTTTATTTACTTGATTTTCCATTTACCATTCCAATCTGAGAGAAATGTTAAACTATATCCAATATGGATTACATATTCATCATCTACTTAAAACTTGGCATCTAACATTACTGTCAAAATTTAAAGCTAGGATATTCTTTTGTGGTTAAATTAAAAACACTGAAATTGTGAAGTTCTGAGAAAGAAAGGAGATTATAAAATGAGAGCCAAAGCCTGTATAACCAATTATGTATGCATGCACACAGTCATTCATGCACAAGCATTTACTTCTATGCTTTTTCACTGTTAAGGCAAAGATTAAGATTTTATTGACTTCTATAAAAAATAGTATAGGTTGAGAATAGATCATTGAAATACTGAAAAATATTTATTGATGAATATTTAGTAGTCTAGCGATTGTGGGGTTAAAATAATTACAAAGATATCATCTATATGCTTAAAAAACATCTGGTCTAGGTTGGGAGACAGACATATTAAGCAATAATGTGGTATGGTAAAGCTAAGTACTGAGGTTAAAGTTATGCTTAAAGTTTAGGGGAACATAGAGAACAAATAATCAGCTCTACTTTGGGAATATATGGGGGATGGGTGGAGCATTAGGTACATTTTATAAAGTGTAGATAAGGGAGAAAAGGCATTCCAGGAAAGGAAACTTCCCAGGCAAAGTCAAGGAGCTGTAAGTGTGTATATGGTATTAGAATATATCTGATAAATTAGGTTCACCTGGAACTTGAATTGTGTGGAGTAATGGGAATGGCCAGAGATGATTCTATGAGGATTGGTTTGAAGCAGATTACATGACACTGTTCAACATGTGAAGGATTTGAGTTTTATCCTATTGTAACTTCAGTTAATGAGGATGCCAAAGAACATTTCTTTTGCATATAAGTAACATAATCTGATTGATGTTTTAAAATCATAATTCTAGCAGACTCTTCCAATTTCAATCATGCTCCAATTCTCTAGACAGCTCTTTTAAACATTCTTTTTTCTCTGTGATCTCTAATACTGATCAGCATTCCTAGATGATAATTTTTGCTTGTTACTGAACAGAGAAAATGAGAACATTCTGAATAGAACTTCCATAAGTTCTATATGCTACTGGAACTTGGACTCATACCTTCTGCCTTCTCTTCCACTTCTGGGACCAACTAGCCACACTGCTAATGAAGTACCCTTCAATTCTGCACTGGATTCCTTCTGTTCAGCCCTGCTTTAATGCTTTTCCCTTTTTTAAGCATTGTCAAATTATTCTCTACTAGATCTTTTCCATGAACACAAATGCTCTTTTCCTTTTTCAAGGTTTAAAAAAATTCCTTTGTGGTCACATCATCCTCATTTCTTCCTTCCCTTTACAACAATGTTCCTCAAAAAGAATGGGCTATATTAAAAGCTTCCAGTGTCTCTCTTTCATGAATCTATTCAATCAGGTTTTCCTACTATTCCACTTATTTGAAACACTTAGCTATGTCATTTCTTACCTCAATCTGTCTCATTCTACTTTTCAGCATCATATCAGTTGATCATTCACTGATATTTGAGTCATTCTCTTAACCTGGACTATCAAACTCCACTGACACCCATCACTCAGTGGCTGATCCTTCTCCTCCTCATTATTCTGTTTTCTTCATCTGCCTAATCTTTGAAATTTGGACTGCTTTGTGAGTCAGTCCTTGAACATTCTCTCTTTTCCATTTATAGTCATTTTTTGGTGGTGTTATCATTCAGTCTCACGGTGATAAATACTGTCTGTATACCAATCACATTGAAGTACTTATCTTTTTAGGACAAGAAAACTGTAAGTCCAACAAACTATTCAATAGCTCCACATAGTTATCTGCCTGAAATGCCAAACTTAACTTACAAAATTGAAACTTGATCTTTCCCCCAATCTCTGCTCTAGTCATAGTCTTCTCACTTCATGGTACCTCCAATCCAGTTTCTCAGGGACTAAACTACACTAAAAAATATTAATAACCTAAACTTTTCGGTTATTCTCACACCTCATATTCAATTCACCAGGAAATATTGCCTTCACTTTCGGGATACATACATAATCTGACCACTGTTATATATTTGGTCCACATATCTGCCACCATTTGGTCCAATCCACTCATCCCTCCATCTATAGCTGGAATCACTGCAGTTTTCTAACTAGCCTACATTGGATATTGAATCCTTAAAGGCTATTCTCAAAAGAACAACCAGAGTTTTACACTTCTAATGTAGTAAGATCACCTCTCCCCTCTGCTCAAAAATCTCCCATGTCCTCTTTTTTCTTAACTTTTTTATGATGTATTTTATTATCAATCATTTCAAATAGTTACTTTTTTTAGCTGTATTTTTTTCTTATTGTTGTTCAAGTACAGTTGTCTTCTTATCTCACTCTAAGTAAATACCAAAGTTCTTAGAGTGGCCAACAATGTTGGCAATGTTGCGATTTTCCTCAGATTTCATAGTCTATTATGTTCTCTCTTATTAATGTGTCCTACCTCCAATGGCCTTTTACCTGTTCCTCCAACTTTCCAGATGTGTTTTTGCCTCAGGACCTTTGCAACTGAAGTTCTATATGCCTCCAGGTCTGTTACTGCAGGTATCTCCAAGGCTTAATTCCTCACCTTCTTTAGAAATTTAATTTAAGATTATCTTCTCTAAGAAATCTAAAGTTAATCTGTTTTAAAATTACAGCTCCTACTTGCTGACCCTTTTAAACTCTCTTTCTACTTTATATTAACAATTCTTATAACCACCCAACATTCTACTTACATTAATTTGTGTGTATCAGTTTTTTTTTTTGTCTACCCACCCTTCTCAATACAAGCTCCACAAAGGCAATAATTTTTGTCTGTTTTGATTATTACTTTGTTCCCATTTCTAGAATGGTTTAGACAAATAGTTGGAACCTTACAAATATCTGCTTAATAAATGAATAAATGTGAAATTGCAAAAGTATAAACAAATACAATTAAGAGATTGAGAAAAATATAACATTTATTGTGGGGAAGAGATTAATCTTACTAATATTGAGGAAATCTTACAAATCATTATGGCAAAGACTAATACACCAATAGGAAAAATAAATATATATAGCCTGAAAATAAGAAAAAAGTTAAAATCATCAGCAATTAAAACATATAAAGTAAAACAATAATTATATACAATATTTACATTGCAAATATTTAAAAGAAATGCATGCCTAAGTAAATTAAACCTTATAAGAATTGAGTAATCTCTTTAGGAGAAAACATAAGTTAATTTAAAATAGAGGAAGGTGGAAATATGTAGCATGAAACTTTTAAGAATGAATATATAGTTCAATGTAGAAAATTACTACATGAAATTTATTTTTCATTCATTCACTCATATGCAAAGTATGTGGGTAGAATGGAGAGCAAAAACAAGAAGTTCTTTTCTCCTATGAATCTCATATTTAATCACTGGGTCAATCATTTCTCGTAAAAAATAATGTAACATTATTGTATCTGGAAAACTGTAGAAATGATAAATATGTTGATACATGGTGCTATAAAAGTCTGCAATTAGGCATTTGATCTACTTTGTGTGTCAGGAAAGACTTCCAACAAGGAATTATTTTTTAATTTCAAGTCCAAGCAAGAGGGAATGGTGACTAGATCTGCTTCTTTGACCACCTATTGTTAGGAACTATGCCAAGCACTTAGGCTAAATGATGAATAAGCAGTTATGGCTCAGGCCCTTATGGTTTCCACACCTGTTGGAGGATGATTGTGGTTTGAGTGGAAGATGCTATTGGGATAAAGAGAAGCATGTAGTTATGAGATGTATTTTGGACCATCATGTAATGGGCTTGACAATAGGTTTGACTGGATGAGTAAAGAAAAAGCAGGAATCCAAAATAACTTTTTATGATTTTAACTTATCCCTCGGTGAACAGTGTGCCATTTACTGGGATAGGAAAACAGGTGTTAGGGGAGGAAAAAATGTTGAAGGTTCTGTTTTAGACAAGTAAATTTTGTACTGTCTCTGACAAATTTAACCCAAGTTGATGGTCATTTGTCTAAGGGTCTCAAGCTAAAAAAATATCAAGTTGGTTGTTTAAACCTGGAAGATGCTACCATAGAAATAGTGTTTGAAACCAAAATACTAAGAAAACCTATGGAAAACAAAAAAAGTGAAGAAAACATAAAGAAGTAAATAGAAGAAAAATCAAGAGAAGAAAGTGAGCACGAGAGACAGTGAGAAAAAAAGAACAAAGAAAATAAAAGGGGACAGAAGAGAAAATTAAAGAGGAAGAGAATTAATAAGACCCAGAAAGAATTAATACATTTTGAGTCTGGCCAGCAGAAATAGTCAATGAAGGAGAGAGAGAAAAAGAGTGGACAGAAGAGATGTGGGTCAGCTGCAGCCAAAATCCCACTGCCAACATTTGCCTTAAATGGAGAATATGGGGAAACAGCTTCCTTATTTTCAGAGAGGCATAAACCAGCTGTGTGTGTTTGTGTGTGCATAAGATTCTTCTTTTTTTAAAAATATATTTTAATTGTTGTTCTTGTACAGTTTTCAAGTAAGATTCTTCTTGGCAATGGACATCACTTTGGGAGATCACCAGGTTGGGAGCAGATACAGGGTGGGGCAAAAAGGTTTACAGTTGTGAATACATGAAACACACAGATCATTCTTTAATTATAGTATTAAGTATTGTATTATTTTCCACATGAACAACTGTATAAACCCACCCCGTGTTTTTCCCACCTTGTATTCTCCTATGAATTGTGAAGATCAGGCATCTGCTGAGATTCTGTAAGAAGGTGGGAAAAGATTTGGTGGTTCAAAGAAAATATTTAAAATAATATGTAGAGTGAAGAAGTCTTACCAAACAGAAGTTTGGGAGCCTGTGTGACATAAATGATCATGAATATTTTGTGAAGCCAATTTTTCTGTCATAGCTTTTCACTAGCAGACTTCTACAACCAAGAAGAAGCAGAAATAAGGTTCAGAACTCTTCAAAAGTTCTTTTCAACTTTCCCTTACGGTACTTGTTGGTTTAAGCTATGCTGGATTTCTGGCACTTGAATGGATGAATACAGAGTACCAAACAATTTAATTTTTTGATAACAATTATATTGTTATGGACTATGCACATAAATATTATATAATCAGCTTTGTTTGCAAAAAAATTCAATCTGTAGAAATATTCAACAGGGAATTGGTTATATATATATATATATATATATATATATATACACACAGCCTATAATATATTTACACAGCAATTCAGAACAATGATGATCTCATTTATTTTTTGACATGGAATAATGCCCAAGATACATGGTTAGATAGAAAATTCAGGCTACCAAGGTACATACATAGAACTTTTATTTTATTTAAAAACAATTCTCTGATATAAAGTGTGGGCAAGGAGGTATAGCAATTGGGACTCTCACATATTACCAGTGAAAATGTAAATTATTAAAGTAATTTTGGAAACTCTTTGTAAATGTTTATTTTTAAAGCCTAATATACACACAGCCCTAGAAACCAGGCAGCGATTCTGCTCCTAAGTGTGTACCAAACAGAACTATGTCCTTAATTTCCCTATAAAGCATGTACTAGAATTTCATAGAAATTCTAACATGAAAGAACCCCAAACTTGAAAGAACCAAATGGCAAAATGTTTAAAGTATGGTACATTTATATCAGGCAATTTGTATCTAACAATGAGAATAAGCAAATTACAATGGCAAGTAACACTATAAACATATTTTACAAACATAACTTTATACAAAATAAGCCAACACAAAAAGTACATAATGGGTGATCCTATTTATGTAAAAGTGAGAAACATGAAAAACTACAGTGCTAAGAACTGGGGAAGTTTGCTCTTGGCAGAGAGGGGTGAAGATGTGAGAACTTCTGGAGTTCGGAAATGTTCTTTCCCCAGAACAGTTACTGTTTGCTAGCATTCTGTGTGTTTGCTATCACTGAATAACAATTACACAAAAATAATCCTTATGTGTAGGAAAAAATATCTGGAAAGAAATATCTCAACATGTTAATAGTTATGGTATCTGTGTGGTAGGTTGTTGGTGATTTCTTTATTTTATTTACACATTTTATTCCATGCAGATTTTTACACTGCAAGCACATTCCTTATATATGCAGAAAAACAACGAGACTGTCAGCTTTTTAAAAAGTGTTAAATGTGGTTTCAAGTATACCCATTCTAAAACTATGTAGTTCATTTTCCATCTTCAGAAAGAAACACTTTACCTCTTCAAACACTTCGGGGATACTGAAAAAAGAAAATTAATATTAATTCCTATTATTCCAGTCAGTTGTCAACATTTGACCTTAATAATTTAATTTCTAACATATTTCAAATTTAGCCTAATACTAAAACAAATTGTTTGCTTATTTCTGGCATTAATTTTTAAATTGGGCAGGGACCATCTATTAAAACTAAGCTAATCTCCTTAAATTCTTTACTATAAACTCATTTTTTAAAACACCTACTTATGTTTCACCACTAATGGAATGGGAGAGGATGCTGCAGAAAATGTTCAATTATTATTAATCCCCTTTCCCATGCAAGTCATACCAATCCTTTTTCTTTTTCCTTCACAGTGCAAGGGTCTGTTTAACAAAATGCATGTGGTTAAGACTGTTTCTTTAATAAAACTCAAGAGGATGGAATTAAATTAGTTTAGGGTAATTACTTATAATTAGATATTCTTAATGGAAACTGAATAAGTCCTTATTCTAAAAACTTGCTTGCTTAAATCTGCAGCTCCATTGGCAGCTAACTCCCCTCTTCCCCTCCCCACATGGAAACAAGAAAACTACTTTCCAGTTCTTAAGGTGGGATTCCATTTACTTAGAAAACACTCCAAGGCATATTCAGAGAAAGTTTGTAAACAGTTATGGGTCATTAAACTAAAGAACTAAAAAAAGAGTCCACACTACAGTAAATGTGACTTATACTTAAGAGGGGTGGTGAAGTGGAGGGGAAAGTAAAGAACATACAGTCTCTCAGAGGATCAAGTGTGATTATCTGTTGTCTATTCATTAGACACATGGATGTGAGAGTCTCTTAAAAACACTTCAGGTTTCTGTCCCTATTTGTTGCTGGGCAGAAAAACTAGACCTGCGTAATGGCCAACTCAGTAAGGGTACCTTGTGAACCAAAAGCTCTACGAGCAATATGGTATTAGGTGGGCTATGCCAAGGGGACCACATCTGTTTTGAATCGGAGATGTCTTCACACCAAGAGAGTAAACATGAGGGTGAAGAGATAGCCAAAGACACAAGCAGTCAGCACTCCTATAAAACCACCATGGCTTTGATTTTTATCTTTCTCTCATTACAACAGCAGAGAGGTTAACTTTTCCACTTGACAGATGTGTAAAAAGGCCAGTGCAAGAAGAAACCTGGCAAGCTTTATGAAGCTCTGTGGCAGAAGAATGTTTTCATCCCTATCATGTGAAAGATTTAAGTTTAAATTATTTCCACATGGGGGATTTTCTGTTACCCCACATGAGACCCTGGCTTTTGTCTTCTTCATGCTGTTGCTGTCTAAATTAGATTTGTTCATTTGGTTAAACTCTTTTTGTGAATTCCAAATAATAGATTCCTCTTAGTTCCATACAATCATATTTCTGATCAGATAACTCAAACTCAGGGGAAAAAAGTGAATTTCATCACACGAGAACACTGCACAAATTCTGTTTGACCTAAGTTCTGAGACTGCACTTGTTTCAATATCTTGTACATATCTGCCTGACATTAAAGAGCATGAATATGAGAGACAAAAAAGAGATATCAGATAGTATTACCATGATGTAATAATGCCTATTTTTTGGGCCATAGTTAATTTCTTTCTGGCTTAATACATAGATTGAGTGCATCTTCTATCACTTAAGGAAAAATGAAACTGTAAGTCATATCCTAATATCTTTAAATTGTGTCTAAATAAATAATAGAAATCAGTGAGTGAAGTAAAGAAGGTGTGATGGCAACATTCTAACAGTACTTGAACATCAGGCATACGTACTTACTTTAGCTGCAAAATAGTTATCAACCTCCCCCTTTTCAGAGGTTGCTGGACAACGATATTAAATAATTTGTCCAACATTATGGAGATAAGAAGTAATGGAAGAACGTTCAAATTATGATCCTGTTTCAAAGCCCACATTCTTGCCTTACACCGTTTCACAGACACCTGGATCCTGGGATCATAGTATATGATGTTTTCAAAACATTCCCACAAATTCTTTGATACTTCTTTTGTCAAAGAAGGGCTCTTTGTTTCCTTCCCCTGAATCTGTTCCTACCACAGTGATGCATTTGTACCTAAACAGACTACAGTAGAAGTGATGCTACACAGCTTATAAGAATTGGCCTAAGAAGACACTGTGGCTTCCACACAGTTCTTATGGTCTCACTGCTCTGCTATAATTTCATTGGAAAGGACACATGTAGGTGCTCTACTGGAGAGTCTAAGTTACAAGACAACAACAGTGTCAGCTGCCAGTCATGTGATTGAACCATCTTGGATATTCAATCAAGTTAAGCTCTCAGGTGACTGCGGCCCTAGAGGATAACTAACTTAGCTAGACATGAAGGCTCCCATGAGAGAGTAGCTTAGTCAGGTCTTTTCTGAATTCTTGAACCTTACAATCAGGAACAAAATTAAACAGTTGCTATTTTATGATACTGAATTTAGGGATAATTATTATACTGCAATAATATAGCTGGGGCGGGGAGACTGGTGGGGTAGAAATGGAGACAACTATACTTGAACAAATAAAATTTATATGTTATATACAAAAAAATAAAACACAACCCAAGATTTAGAAACAGTCAGTGAAGCATCAGCAGAAGACATGGTGGGGTGGGAGGATCATTCCTCTCAGTCCTTATTCATCTTCATTGGTCCATAAGCAAAACTCAAGAATAACACAGGGGATATGATCATGGACATTAGTTAGACAAACCTGTGTACATCCCAACATTGTCACTTACTAGCTTTAGTGTGGCTTAAGGTAATAAAATTTTCTGAGACTCATCTCTATAATGAAGAAAATAATAATGTATTAGAGAATTAATCTGGTTCTCTGTTCCAAAAAAACAGAAATAATAGGAAATATATTTGCATAACTATATAATTCTCTCTTCATATACACATGATTTATGATAAGAAATTGATTCATGCAATTATAGACAGAAGTTTCAAGATCTGCAGTACGCAAGCTGAAAACCCCAGTCAAAGATGTAGTTCCAGTTCCAGTCCAAGTTTGAGAGTCTGAGAACAAGGGGAACCAATACAATAAGTTCCAGTTGAAAGCAGACAGACTCAAGACTCAAGAATAGCTGTTTCAGTTTGTGTCTGAAGGCAGGATAAGACCAGTGTTCCAGTTCATGTAGTCAGAAGCAATTTCATCTTCTTCATTGTTGCACCAGCCTTTTTGTTCTATTCAGGCCTCCAGATGAGGGCCACCTGTATTAGAGAGGACACTCTGCATTATTTGGTCTACAGGTAAAATGGTTAGCCTCATCCAAAAATGCCCTCACAGAACATCCAGAGTAATGTTTAATCAATATCTCAGTGCCCCATAGCCCAATAAAGTTGACAAATAAAATTAATCATTACAAGTTTACCCTTTGTCAATTGGGCACTTATATGCACCTCCTAATATGATACTTCACCTCCAAATAAAGACAATCACAAGGTCATAATCCCAGTTAAAAAGATGCAATGGTCCTGAATACAACTGAAAGCGCACTAACTCCTTCCCCAGAATAGATAAAGTCCTTAAGTGATGTTTACTCTTCTTGATATTCTACAGCTTAAATATTATGATGTCAAATTAACAATACTTAATAGTATATCAAATCACTACATATTTATATTGCATAATAAGGAATTGGAGAGAGAAAAATATATCTATATACACATAAACATATTCATAACAAAATAAAGAAGAAATTCTCATGACAGTCATTTTCATAATTGGTCACTTGGTCACAGTTGTTCTTTATAACTAACTACCTTCTTCTACTACCCATTCTGCATTCCCTTTGTCTCCTAAAAACATTTCAGCATGTTCTTTGTCTGTTAGTTCAGAAGCATAAGAAACCCAAAATGGCCTGGAGGCAGTCTTAACTTTGAGTTCAATGAAATCAATGTGTGTCTCCTAGTGGAAGGATTCCTCCCTCTGGAACTAAGACCTATAGGACAGCAGAACATGAGGTCATGACAACAGGAAGCAAAAATTTTACTAGTGGGTCACTACAAGGTCATAATGAACAGTGCCACTCCCATCTGCACCCCTTGATTTCTAAAGCTGTGAATCCTGGCTACCAGAGAAACAGCATCATACACTGGATGCTGATGCAAAGTTTATACAGCCTTCTGAAGAACCTTGCTCTGGCCCAACAAGGTTTTGCCATGTAGCTGGCACTATAACTGAGTCTTCAAAACACCAATTCACCATTCTGTAAGGCTGGATGTTTTACAATGGTGGAGAAATGATAAGACCTGTAAATTCTATGACCTTGCGTCCATTGCCATACTTTATTTGCTATGAAATTCCTTGATCAGAAGCAATGTTGTGTGGGATACCATAATGATGGATAAAGCATTCTGTAAGTCCACATATGGCAGAAGCATTACTTGCAGGGGATGCCAATTTGTATCCAGAGTGTCTATACCACTAAGAGGAAACAATACCCCTTCCATTATGAAAGTGGTGCAATGTAATCAACCTGCCACCAAGTAGCTGGCTGAGCACCCTGAGAAATACTGCCATATCTTTAAAATCCTGAACACAGTATTGGTTTTTGCTGCTGGCAGATAGGCACTCAACAGTGACTGCAGCCAGGCTGGACTTGGTGAGTGGTAGCAAGTCCATGTTGCTGATTCCATGCATCATCTTTATCTCTGCTACCAAGACCACTTTGTTTGTGAATTCACTGGGCAATAACAGTAAAGGAGGCTAATTGATATGCACACAACAGGTAATTCTGACCACTTGACTAATAAAAAATCCTCCTTTATTGAGGTCACCCTTTGATGAGCATTCGTATGAGACACAAATATCTTCATTGTTCCCCCATTCTGAAAGATCTACTCATATACTTCTCCCCTAAATTTCCTTGTCACTAATTTTCCAATCATGTTGCTTTCCAAATTTCTGACCACCCAGTCAAACCATTGGCCATAACACATGAATTTTTATATAATCACACAACTGACCAACCATTTCTCCTTCCAAGAAAACTGACCAGTGAAGTGTATTGCTATAGTTCTGCCCACTGGGAGACTTTCCTCATGAATGCCCTTCAGGGATATCCCAGAGAGAGGCTGGAATGCTATAGATGTCCACTGTCTGGTGATGCATGCAGACCAACCAGAACTATCTATAACCAGGGCCAAATCCTCTCTTCCTCTGTCAAGTGATCTTAGGAAACTCCCCATGAGTCCCTAAGAGCAGTATGGAAGAGAGAAGGTGGTGTAATGAGACTGGAGACCATAGGTATTCAGGCTACTATTTCACATAACATTCTTGGCACCATTTCATATATGCCACCTCCATGGGATGATGGAGCGCTGCTGTGCACACACAATTTCTGCTTGGTGGTATCACCCAGATATCACCCAAGTTCATGAGAAGCAGCTCAGGTCATATGGTACCTTGGTGACTCATGGCCAAGCATTGAGTCTCTATTAACACCCTATTCAAAACAAGAGCTATTCTCAAAAGGAGGGGATGGCAGTGCTTTGCTCCATACCTAACAGCCTTTGCTGCAATCCATCTTTAGAGGCCTGGCAAAGGCTCCAAACAGCATCTCTTTCCATTGGTTTCAAGCAACATTGGAACTACTGGGTCATATGGCCCTGCCTACTAGCCTGGGACTGTTGCTGGGAATTCTCCTATTCTGGGCCCCAATTAAAATTAACAGCTTTTGGGGGTTAATTGGTAAGTGGACTGTAATAACATACCCAAGTAAAGAATAAGTTGCATCCTAAAACCAAAGTGGCCCATTAAGCTTTATGCTTCTTTCTTAGGTTTAGGAGGGGCCAGAGGCTACAACTTACCATTCATCTTAGAAGGCATATCTCAACATGTCCCATACCATTGAACCCCTGGAAATTTCACTGAGGTAGAAGGCCTCTGAATTTTTGTCATAACAGTAAGTCTAAAATAATTGTCATCTCTTGCTCACTAGGCCACAGCAGTGTAATGTCATCAATATAATGGATCAGTGTGTCATCTTGTGGAAGGGAAAGGCAATCATGATTCCTTAGTGCTAAATTTGACATAGGACTAGAGAGCTGATGTACTCTGAGCTAGGAAAAGGAAGATGTGTTGCTGTTTTTGGCACCTGAAAGCAAGCTGCTTCTGGTGATCCTTATTGACAGGGATAGAAGAAAAGTCCTTTGCCAGATCAACAGCTGCGTATTTGGAACCAGGGGATGTATTAATTTGCTCAGTTTGTTAAAGTGTAACCACAACTGGAACAGTGGAAATTTTAGTCACTACCTGGTTAAGCTTACAACTCACTGTCATTCTCTATGATGCATCTCTCTTCTGCAAAGGCCAAAAGGCTAACTGAATAGGGATGTGGTGGTAATCACCACCTCTGTGTCTATCATGTCCTTGATAGTGGCAATCATCTCTGCAGTCCCTCAGGAATGTGGTGTTGTTCTTGGTTTGTTGTTTTCCTAAAGAGAGGTAGTTCTAATGGCTTTTACTTGGTCATTCCCATTATAGTAGCCCTCACTCCACACATCAGGGAACCAATGTGGAATTCTGCCATCTGCTAAGTGTATCTATTCCCATTATGCATTCTAGAACTGGGGAAATAATCACAGGATGTGTTTGGGGACTCACAGGGCTCATCATCAGACACATCTCAGCTGAAACCCTACTGATCACCTGGCTTCCATAAGCCCCTAGTGTAGTCTGGCTAGTGGACCAGAATGATGTTTTTGGTACCGTGGAATTAGTGTCAGTTCAGAACCAGTGTTCAGCAGTCCCTAAAAATTCTGATTATTTCCCTTTCACCAATGCAGTTATGCTGGTAAAAGACCCTAGCTCCATATGGGGAAGACTGGGAGAAGGATTACACATGTAAATTGTGGCAGTGCACTGGGTTCCTTTTTCAAGGGGACCCAGCTTCCCCTTCATTCAAGAGGCTCTGCATCTGCAAACTGTCTCAAGTCTGGGAACTGATTGAAGGGCTATGACCTTTTGCTTTTATGATTCAGGTAAGAATTTTGTTCACTTGACCTAAAATATTTCTGCTTCTCTAGATCAAGTAAGAATTTAGTAAGTGTCCTATCTATTTCCCATCTTCAAACACCATAATTAGCTAGCCAGCACCATATGTCTGCATGAGCCAGAGGATTCTGATTGCTGCTTTGACTCTGTTGTCCATATGGTAACCACGCCCACCTTGTCTTTGAGGGTTGAGTGCTGTCACTAGACCCCTGCTACCTGGGATACAATTACTCCCCTGCATTTAGTTTCCCCAATTTAGTTACCACAGATTCCACTGTAAGATCTGGCCTACAAGTAAGAGTAAATACAGAGTTCTTCCAGGATGCCCAGGCCTAGACTGAAGTAAGAATTCAATAAAATTTTGAAACCCAAATCACATAACTTGATTTAGTTTCTCAATATAATTCATGTAAACTTACTTGTATTTCCTCCTAGCAAGTATGACATCATGGATTTGAGGGTGAAATGTACTAATGGACAGATTTCTAAGCATGGCTGGTTTCAACACAGATAGCAAAGATTAGGAAAACACACAGAGAAAACCCTGATTACAGCTTTTAGAGTCTTCATCTTACCAGCTTGCCCGAGCATTTACCAGGTATGTACGCAGGTTGTACTATATTGTCACAGCCTTGTTCATGTGATTATTGGTCAGTTTTAAATGGCCTATTGTCTTAGTCAACTCAGGCTGCTATAATAGTACCATAGACTGGGTGGCTTATGAATGACAGAAATTTATTTCTCACACATCTGGGGAACAGAAGTCTAAGATCAAGGTGCTAGCATGGTGGCATTCTGATGAGGACCCTCTTCTGGATGGCAGACTGCTACTTTCTCCTTGTACCTTCCCCTGGTGTAAAGAGGACAGATCTCTCTGGGGTACCTTTTATAAGGACATTAATGTCATTCATGTGGGCTCTATCCTAATGACCTAATTTCCTCCCAAAGCCCCACCTCCTAATATCATATTTGGGGTTAGATGTCAGCATATGGATTTGGGGGGACACAGCATTCAGTAAATAATAAGCAGGGAAGCCAGGTCTATTCATGCACAATTCATATGTGTACGGCTCATTTAATCTTACAATCAAAACAGTCCAGTGACCAGCAGCCAAATCAAGAAGTGCTAGTGTGATTTTAATTCTTAGTTTCCCACTCCTTCAAGAATATAGACTTTTAACCCCTAGAATTAGAGCAAATATCCATTCCATGTAAAAGAGTGCAGAATCAAGGTTACATTATCAGAGTTCAACACGCACCTCCACCACAAGCTAACTCCCTTGTATCTGACTTTTCTATCTATAAAATAAGCATAATAGTATACCTACCTCATAGGTAAATTAAATGAGTTAATACATGTAAAGAGCTTAGAAAATAACTGGCCCAAATTAAGATCTCAATAAATGTAAGTTATTTTTATTAGTTCATTTCCCCTTATACTACCTGTTACCAGATGGTGCCTGAAGTGAGGTGAAATGCCTGCTAAATGAATAGAAAGAAAAATAGGAGGCCTTTACCTAACAGAATATAATGTTTCAATGAAATTACACCATGCAGAGAAAGCAATTTGTCCTGTTTATATGGAAGACAAACAAGGAACTGGACTTGCACTTCAAGCTGTGTGAATGGAAGATGGCATTGCTTCTGTGACCAACATTCTCTTTCAATAACAAGATTAGAGAGAAACAGCTTTTAGGAGCCCAAGAGGAATTGTCACCTAAGATTCGTCATTTGACAAAAACAGCCACTCCATTGTTTTCTAATACGCAGCCATCCCTTACACATTTCAACTCTTTGGCAATATGACTCTCCTGAGATGGAGAAACGGTGTGTCAGATTCCACTGACCCTTAGCATAACAGAGGAGTGGTGTTCACAGTGCACCAGAAAGGGTACTTTCATTGATCTGGAACACTCTGCTTCCACCACAGGGAAGAATCTTCTCTCAACCAAAGTGCTAGAGGACTGAATGGCCAAATAAAATCTTAGGCAAGGTGGACTCATGCACACACTCAGGAAGAGTCTTAATTTAGGGAAAGAGTAAAGCTTATAAGCAATTCATCACTAAAAGTTTGCCAGAAACAGTATCAACTTTTCTGCATTTGTAAACTATTTACAAAACTCTCAGTGTTAATCCTCTCATTGATTTAAACAAATCTGAACAATGTCTTTCACTCCAAATAGAGAAATCTGTGATCTATTGATCTATTTATAACTAGAAAGGTTCCCTTTTGAAATTTCTGGAGTTAAAACCCAGTAGACAAGAATTATTAAGGACCAGGTGAATAATGAAGTGTATGCAAAGGATAATTCGCCAATGTGTTGATATTGTGGGGGTACTATACTCAGCCAGAGGTCTCTGTGCAGTTCTTTGTTATTATTTAAATATTATTCAAAATTTCTCTTTTCATATATTAATTACATGGATGAACACTTAAGAAATTCTGTAATTTCTTCATTTTCATGCTCCATTAAGCTACCAAGCTGTTTCACAAAAACAAGCCAACAAAATATTCCATAGGATAGTATTCTAGTTTTCTTACTAAACAGGTGCTCATTCTGTGAGATCATAAAATCCGAATCAAGAGATATATTACATCACTATTTAGTATGGATACTGTCCAGAGGGCATTATAGATATTCATATAGCTATTTGTGGACATGTGATACAAATTGCTCATCATGATCTAGAAAACTGAAATGTAAAAAGAGGATATGACAATTATTTCAGTACAAATGCCCTTTAATTATAACCACTGTTAGTTACTTCTAGTATATTGGTTCTCAGCTTCTCTTTGAAGCTCAGGTTAGACACTGTCATGTTTTTGTTTATTTGAACCCGATTCATTTGCCATATTTAGACAGTCCCCAAGCCTCTTGATGGCAAAGTACTTCATTTTCTGGCAGACAGCAGAGCCTAAGAACTGAAGCAATAGACTTTGCAAAACGTACACTTCCTCCCCAGGGTAAGAGCGGTTTCCATCCCAGACACACTCCAAAATCTTTCATGATTTTGATGACAGTAGCAGTGAAAAATTATTTTACATGTACCAAAATGGGCAACCATAAATCTCAAGTTTCTTTTCACAGTTTTGACAATCTTAATTTACCAATTGAGAAATTTACTTAGTGGGAGTATTTGGGAAGTAGGAAGATATACTTGGATGTGCCTTCATTCTGCCAGACTAAATTTGTTTCTAGAAGTTCCACTGCATTACTTGGGATAGCAGGTGAAAAAAAAAGAGTACTGGCAACAGGACCTTCTTGAATTTATTTAAAAAAACAAAATGGTGTGTGTGTGTGTGTGTGTGTGTGTGTGTGAGAGAGAGAGAGAGAGAGAGAGAGAGAGAGATGTAAGTTTATAGGAAACAAATAGTTTTTGAGTTTGGTAGATTTGGAATTACAGGCATACTTTATCACTCTCATTTGCATATATGACAACATGCATATCTAAAAAGTTTTTAAAAATTAAACAAGCAATCGATATGGAGGTTTTTCAAATAAAAAGGATGATAATATAGCTAGAAAAACAGGAGCCAAGTATGTACTAGACACATTCACTTATAGTTTGTTTATTTAATTCTTAGAACAAACTGCAATTTAAAAATCAGAAAACTGGAACTTGCATCTGTTACTAATATGATTGTAGGTAGTTAACTAATTATTAATAAGAAAGGGAGCAAAGATAATTAGACACTGAGCTTAATGAACTGGGGAACATAAACCTGTTTGCTTAACCAGGAAACCACAGCTTCACACACTCCAGATGATCACAGCATTTCTCCACCAAGGGGATTAACACTCTTCTTTTCCCTCCTCTGGTGTTGGATCATTGAGGGACACTGGGGAATGTTCTTCACCACAGAGACCTCTCATTCCAAAGGATGGATCAACTTAGGAAGTTGATTGGTTATTTTGAAAAAGCACTTAGTCCTCTCCAAGCCCAAGATGGTATAATCCCAGGGGAACAAAGAAGCGTGTCTCTCTCTCTCTCTCTCTCATCTCACCTGGGCATCCATGGTCCCCCTGTGAACTCATGCATTCTCTCTCCATATCCATGTGGCCTTAGCAGCTGCTTGGCTGGTAGACATACCTAATCCAAAACTTGTGTGCACACAGCACAACTGGAGCAGCCAAAAACAAGCTAAACTACCTAGAAGAGTACTGAGAATGCTTAGCAACTGCCTGCAGGCTCCAAAGAACTAAGCTTTAAAATGAAGCAGAAACTCTGGTCACTAGCCTTTGTTTCAGACTTACTGAAGATGCATTTAGGCTTCTTCCATGGCAGGATGGATGAAGAACCAATCATATGAAAGAGCCTTTTTTCCACCAGAAACACTAAGACTTACAGACTCACAGTGAGTAAAGTTTGAAATAGACATTTATAGATTGGATTCCAGTGTCTGAACTGGAAAAAGAATAGAAAGAGGTATAAACACTGATATGGTGGCCATGACACAGTGGTGCTAAGTTAGTTACACCCTTACAGAGAGGCACTCTGAGGGGGGCTAACATTTACCTACAGAGGAGTCAGCTGACTTTGTCCCAGTATGAGGAGATAGATGCAAGGATTTCATCCTGAGGAGTTGGGTAGTGGAAAGTGGCTTATTGACTTCTATATCAACATTGAAACCATAAGTGGGAAGGAGGTTAAAATTACCCTCATAAAACATCCTAGTTTCATGCATGTACAAGTTTATGATTTCTCCTCAAACTTAAATTACTTCTCTTTCATCATCCACAGTAGTACTAATGAAAAACTAGGGAAGATGCCCAGGGTTCTCTATAATTGCACTTACCTTCATTTGGAAGTAGTCTTGACTGAAATGGGAGTGGGTCCATGGGTCATAGTTCTCTCTGTCTTATTAAAATGCAAATTTCTATGCCTCTGTTTAGACGAATGAATCAGAATGTCTCAAAGGGGAACCCGAAATCCTGTTTTTTTTTAATTTATTTTAATTGTTCTTGTACAGTTTTCTGACTTTTGTTCCCATTCCAGCCCACCACACCAGCCCTCCCCACCTCCGTCGTATTTCTACCCCTGCTAGCTTATGTCCATGTGTCCCTTACACTTGTTGCTCCAAACCCTTGCCCTTTCCCCCTGAAATTCCCTCACCTCTCCCCTCTGGTGACTATCAACCCCTTCTTAATTTCAGTGTCTTTGGTTATATTATGATTGCTTATTTTTTTGATTCGGTTACTGTTAAAGGTGACATCATATGGTATTTGTCTTTCACTGCCTGGCTTATTTCGCTTAGCATAATGATTTCCAGTTCCATCCATGCTGTCTCAAAGGGCAGGAGCTCCTTCTTTCTTTCTATTGCATAGAATTCCATTGTGTAAATGTACCATAGTTTTTTTATCCATTCATTTACTGATGGGCACCTAGGTTGCTTCCAACACTTGGCTATTGTACATTGTGCTGCTATGAACATTGGGGTGCATAGGTTCTTTTGGATTGGTGTTTCAGGGTTCTTAGGATATAATCCTAGCAGTGGAATTGCTGGGTCAAAAGGTAGATCCATTTTTAGTTTTCTTAGAAAATTCCATACTGCTTTCCATAGTGGTTGTACCAG
Source organism: Anoura caudifer (assembly GCA_004027475.1). NCBI lineage: Eukaryota > Metazoa > Chordata > Mammalia > Chiroptera > Phyllostomidae > Anoura > Anoura caudifer. The sequence continues at coordinate 248,736 of PVKU01002086.1, forward strand.
TCTGCAGTCCCACCAACAGTGCACTAAGGTCCGCTTTTCTCCACAACCTCTCCAACACTTGTAGTTTGTTGCTTTATTTATGATGGCCATCCTGACAGGTGTGAAGTGGTATCTCATTGTGGTTTAATTTGCATCTCTCTGACAGCTAGCAATACTGAGCATCTTTACATGTGTCTCTGGATCCTCTGTATGTCCTCCTTGGACAAGTGTCTGTTCAAGTCCTTTGTCCATTTTTTAATTGGGTTGCTTGTCTTCTTGGAGTGGAGTCATGTAAGTTCTTTATATATTTTGGAGATTAAACACTTGTCTGAGGTATCATTGGCGAATATATTTTCCCATACAGTTGGTTCTCTTTTTATTTTAATACTGTTTTCTTTAGCCGTGAAGAAGCTTTGTATTTTGATGAGATCCCATTTGTTTATTCTTTCCTTTATGTCCCTTGCTTTAGGGGACATATCAGTAAAAATGTTGCTGCGTGAAATGTCTGAGATTTTCCTGCCTATGTTCTCCTCTAGGACTTTA